>CAJNJA010018571.1:0-10542 GCA_905231915.1 Symbiodinium necroappetens | reverse complement strand
CGAGCGTCGCGAATCCCTGAACTCGAAAAAACCCTGAACGACCCTGAAAGTTACTGAGTAGATGCATCCATGATCCGTGGAACTTGCGGAAGCCAAGCGCACCTGCCAGCGAAGCGTGGGTATTGGGAGGGGGGGTACCATATATATATATATACACACACATATATATATATATACATTGTGTGTATATATATATAGATATATCTATCTGTGTGTATATGTGATTCACTTATGTGTGGTTGTACATATATATATATATACATACATACGTACGTACATACATACATGCGACGTTGTGGTAGCCAAATGTTTAAGAACTTTACAGATGGCAAAATGACCCTGCATACAAAAACTACAACAGTGACGACTAAGAGCGATGCCACAACCACCATAGTGATTAGAACAAATGAATAAAACAAATGCAGCACGCCGACAACCCAGGGCCACCGCTAAGCGTCTTCTCCACTGCTGTCGCTCTCCTGCGGCACGAACATGGAGACCGGAATGTCGAAGGCCTCAGCCCAACAGGCTTGCTTTGGGTCCGAATCTTTGTCTCCAGGCTTCTGCAGATTCTTAAACCCTAAACCCTAAACCCTGAGGCTTTCCAGGAGAAGGGAAGCCCCACGAACCCGAAGGCACTGAGTTCCCTTAACGGAACCCAGTCGGAACCCAGGGCCCCGGCGCCGCTGGTCGGGTCGAAGTAGCAGCGTTTCACCTGCGCTCCAGGCAGGAAACTCCTGTGGAAGAACAGCCAAAGAAGACCTGCAGCAAACACCCCTGGTTATCTTTTATATATAGGTATGTATATGTATGTATATATATATATGTGTGTATATATATATATATATATTTATTTATTTATTTAGTTATGTATAAATATCTATATATATATGTATATATATATATGTATATGTATATGTATATATATATGTATATATATATATGTACATATATATAGATGTATATATACACGCCCATATGTGTGTATATATATATATGTATGTATATATGTGTGTAAGCATGTATGTATGTATACATACATGCATGCATGCATGCATGGATGGGTGGATGGATGTATGAATGTATTTATGTATTTATTTATGTATTATGTATGAACGCATGTAGGTATGTAGGTATGTATGTATGTATGCACGTAGGTATGTAGGTATGTATATAGGTATGTACGTATGTACGTATGCATGCATGTATTTATTTAATGTGTGTATATATATATATACATACATACATACATACATACATACATGCATGCACGCATGCACACATACATACATATGTACATACATACATACATACATACATACATACATACATACATAGATAGATACATAGATACATACATACATACATACATACATACATACATGCATACATGCATACATGCATAAATACATGCACACACCTCTATATATATATATATGTGTGTGTACATACATATATATATATGTGTGTGTATGTGTATATATACATATATATATATATATGTATATGGTCAGGGTTGGCGCTGCAGCTGGACGGTGGGGTGCTGCTGGGGATCGGCCAGGAGTCACAGCGAGGGCCGGGATCTTAAGCAAGCCCTGCGCAAGCCATAAACCCGTAGCCCGTGCTCCCGTTTTTGTTAGCCCTAACCTGTACTTTAAACCCTACACCCAACGCTAAACCCAGCCTAACTGCAGGCTCTAAGACTCTAAGCCTAAAGCAGAACACAACCGTCAACCCTTAACGAACCTACACCTCAAACCCTCCCTAAGCCCTTGTCGACTCGAAGCCGTATGCCTTTTAACCCTAAACCCAAACCTCAACAGCGTAAGCTAAACCCTAAACCCCAAAACCCCCACAATCACCCCACGGGGGCAAGAGGGGGCCCCTTACCCCACCCACAGACGGGGGGGGGGGCATCCTGGACCATGGGGCCTGACCCATCTAAATGTCGCTCTTTCGAAACCCCCACGCTGCAAAGCGGAGAGATGTAGACTCCCAAAGCACAGCAACGTACTGAAGCCAACCGAATCTGAGATCCGACTTCCTTCAGCTTCGGATGTCTTCGGGGGCCTCGGCGTTGCTCAGGTAGCGATCGAATCCGGCTCCTGCGATTGAAAATGCTCGAGGCTTAAGGCCCTTGGAATCCCGGCAGTCATGGCAATGGCTGGTATGATGCTCATCGTCATCAGTTGCCACTATCGCGGTGATATAGTTATAACACTAACAACAATAATAAAGAGAATCATACCATAATATTAATAATAACAATAATGACGACAGTCATACCCACGGGCAAATTCACACCCGGCTCCTTTGCCCAAGAGACGAGCGAAGAACTGGCAATGCCCAACCTCAACTGTGACGCAAACCCCTTCGCGGATTGAGGCAACCACCGAACAGGCTCAATGAAAGCTATTGCTGCGAACAGGTCATGACCTGGCCATTTGCTTGTCCCAGGCACGACCACGATCCGCGTCTCCGGCGTTTTCGCAAGCCAGTCCTGCGGCAAGAGATTTGGGTCACGCTGCAACGCCCTTCTTGTGTGTGAGGTCCGCAGAGTTCGAAGTGTCAAAGGGTTTTGGCAGATCAAGGTTCAAGGCCCGTGCGACTAGAACAGGTGAGTTCCCAGACCCCATTTCTGCCGGGACTTGCGCAGACAAACACTACCCACCACGCGGCCAAAAAGACTCCTGTGCTTCAAGCCCCTGAGCTGAACCCCGGAAGACTTCTCCCGGAGCATTTCGGAAGCAGCTCTCTCCCAACCCCCGGGCGCCTTGAAGCCTTGCACCCGTTCCTGGAACTGGGCCGGGCAGAGGCCCTCCTGGAGTGGCTTCCAGAAACGCCCAGCCCTGCCCTGTCTTCACGCTCCGAGGTCGCTGTGTCTGAGCCGTCTTGTTGTGGGAACTGCGGGGCAAGAGGAACTTCACGTCTCGGGCTGATTTCGACCCTTCGTACATCGTGAGAATCCGGAAGGTCCTGGCTCCTGAGGCTGTTTTGGGATCTGAACCTTTGCTTGGCCTTCCAACCCTTTCAAGATGAGTATGAACAGAAGCAGCTCGGGCATTGGGGTATCGGCAGACAATGCAGGGCTTAGGAATACAAAGTGCATCAGAGAGTGACCAGACCTCGCAATTGGGGGAGGGGGGTGGGGTGGGTCCTCGTGTGAGGGGCCCCTGATTTTCCTAGAGGTGGTGTTGGAAGTACTCGCACCTCAAGCCACACGAAACAGCACACAAACAAATCGGCAAGACTGTCTGGTGGCGTGTTCTAGATGGGACTCCGTTGAAGGTGCCTACATCCAAGCTGCGATCGTGATGACTAGACCCGATGCGAGGAGCCACCCCCGCCCGTACTCCCTGACACCCGTCGAGGTGCCATGGGTGTCCGCTCCACCAGTTGCGGCATCGCCTGAGCGTTGGGCTGTCTTCGAAACTATCTCTTCGAACTGTTCTGTTGCTGCGACGATGGCGACGGCGATGATGATTGCAGCTGCGAAGGATGATCGAGATTGATGCATCTTTTGTTCCAAGCAACAGTCAGAAGAGCACCGGGAAAGACAGTGATGAAACAAAGAAAGTGCAATGACGACTGTCATGAGGCCTGACCTCTGGGGCCCCTGCTTTGCTTGGCACCTGCATGGGTTCTCAGGGCTTCGGGCTCGGAGGCTCCTCAAAAAGCAGGCTTTGCCTCGCTTCCGAAGAGGACCTCCCGCGTGCGCACCGCCCGACGCCGCGGGCTGAAGACGATGAGCTGGGGATCCGCCTCGACGCAAAAGCTGGGGCTGAATTGTGAGACGAGACGGACCCTGGCCTTCTGAAGGAAGCTGCAGTCGGAAAGCTGGGCCTGAACCGACTCTCCCGGAACCCTCCAAGGCTTGGGGCTTTCAGGAGGGCCTCGGTAAGGCGCCGGAACCCTCGATATCCGGGTCGGCTTGTAGCTTTCGGGGCTCGGTTTGGGGCTTGGGCTTCACGATTTAGCGGGTGAGTGGCTATGGTTTCTAGGCTCCTAGGCTTCTGGCTCAGAGCAGTTGGGCTTCTAAGGGTGATCGTGGCCTCTGCGTTATTGGCTCGTGAGGACCTTTCGGGCTTGTTGGGTCCTTCTAGTGACCTTAAAGTACCGTCGCGGCAACCTTAAAGTATCGTAATAGTAATCTTGAAGTACCCTTGCAGCACCCTTCCAGTAACCTTATGTGGGTTCAGGCTTCTGAGTGGCCGATTGTCTGCTCCCACCTGGACGTCCTTGAGCTGCCTCAGCGCAGGCATTTTCACTCCGGAGGCCCGCTTTGGGTCAGCCGCACGATTGCGATGAGAAGGGTGTAGAGGAAGATCGTCGTAGTGATAGTGATCATGGTGATGATGGTGATGATGACGATGGCGATGCTGCTGTTGATCATGGTGGTGATGTTCTGGAGCGTGGCCACAACAGACAAAGACAAGACAGGCCCTAAGAGTTACACAGTCCAGCTACCTCAACATTCGCGGCAGTACCACTGCTCATCAGCACGTGCCACCATCACCGTCACAGCAGCAAGCACAAGCAGATGTCCCAAAACCTCAAGATTCGCCGCTTTGAAGCTCTGGGGCCTGGGGTGTCCCTGCATTCTGGCGCTTGTCTGAACTCTGAGCCTGAAATCAACACTCCAAGGCCTCAGCCCTGAATCCAGCCAAACCCCTGACTTCAAACTCCGAATCCCAAAAGCCCGAAAGCCAAGCAGCCGCTCCCCTCGCATGGACAGTGGCCTCAGTCTCGTTCGCGCCACAGAACACCATAAAAGGCATCCTAGTTAACAGCTGAACCCTCCGACCTTATGGGCCGGAGGGCTTAGATGGATGCGCAAGCAGACATCCTGGACGCAGAATTCTCCAGCCTTGTTGGGTAGTGTTTGGCGTTTCAGCTTCGGTCTACGAAGTCTACGGATCAGGCTTCGTATTAGATCATTAGGGTGTGCTGTCCTGTCAAAGCCGAGCTCCTGCCTGTGATCAAAGAAAAGCCACTTAGTGATCGGCCTCGCCCTTTGCGACCCTGGCTTCAAGCATCTTCGAAGCGCCGGGGCCCGAACGTGTCGACGTCAAAGCACAGAAGCCTCAGCGAGGAGCAGACCTTGGCGCATGGACTCCGGCTCTTGCAGTATCTGTTGGTCTACTTCAACTACTGCGGAAAGCATCAGCCAAGCCCAGCGACATCATCGCAAGCAGGCGCTTTCCAAGTTCGTAGCTGACCTGTCTTCGGCTTGGGCAAGCAGAGCGTGTGCAAGTGCAGGTTGCTTCCCAACAAGACTCCCGATTCCAATCATGAGAATCGAGATTGGCTGCGGTGTTGAGTTTGGGGGCATTTGGGCCAGCGAACTCGTAACCACAACCCCCACTTGCTGCGGGCAAGTTGCCGAAGGCCCGGTCCAAGGCGTGCACACGAACCTCGACACTCGTCGTTGGCAACAATCAGAAACTTCGGAGGTCAGAAGGTCGGAGCTTTTCCAGGCTCCAACTCGGCCCAAAAAGAGAGTCGCGCTGCATTTCTTGAACCGCGGGGCGTTCTCCATGGACTCGGCATGCCGCACCTCAGGTCGCTGAAGCGGGATCGGAGAGCCATGCAAGCTCCCTCTCTCAAAGGAGCTCTGTTTTTGCGTGCTTTCAGGCCTTTCTGGCCCCGAGGCTCTGACCAGGTACACGGTTTTCAGCTCCTCCGAGGGCTTCACCAGTGGGCTCCTCGAGCTCGACACGGACCTGAGGACGCCGAAGTGCAGAAGAGAACGGCGTCCCCTGCAGCCATCAATAAAGCCGCTGGGTGTTCTGCTGACTGCTAGCATGCTCCCGCGCGACGAAGATCCGTGAAGATGACGAGCTTCATCGTCACTACGACATGTTGTGTTGACCTCCTATTCATTTGCCGTACTAGGTGGGTCCGTAGTCGTAGCACTGACGGAGCAAGGACAGAGAAGAAACCCGAAACAAATCCGGCCTGGCATGGCTCGGGGCGCAGAGCTCCGTGTAACACCCGGGCCCGGGGTCCATGGCAAGGCACTCGGCGCTTAGCTTCGTACGGCTCTGGGCTGCTTTTGTTGGTGTCTAAGAGGGCTTCTTGACTTTGTGAGTTTGGGGCTGTGGGCTGCTGGTTCAAGTTTGTCGGAGTTCGGTGCAGGCACTGAGGCTGCAGCACATGACTCCTGGGGAACATCACCCCAAGTGGGCCGCTTCGGTGCTCGGCAAACGTCGTGTATTTCCGAGAAAAACTTCCTTGACCCAATCTGTTGAGCCACAAAGAACTTCCCCATAAACGATGGCCTTCATTTTGGCGTCTAGGGCTTTGTTTCTCGTTACCCAAGACGCTGCTGCTGGTAATTAGTTACACTTTGCGCGGTTGAGACAGATGAATGCCAACTCTCATTGCCAACATGCATTCAATAGCACTAGTGGCGAAAAGCAAACACCGAACGCAAAGAACCGTATAAACCTGTACAATTACTGGCTGATGATGATGATGATGATGGTGATGATGACATTGAAAGATGGAGACCACCCATAGTAGGAGCATATCCACATGGCGGATCCGGTTACCCCAACGCCGAGGGCAACGACTTAGGCCCACCTCGAAGAGGGCATCGATTTTCTCAAAAAGGTTCTCATCGTCCATGATCTGGGTTCGAAGATGTGGAAGCTATCAACGCTATGACCTCTTGCTGGGATTGAGATTCATTAGATGCTGCCTGCAAACTTACTGGGGAAGGTTTGGGTGCAGGGTTTTGGGCTTCAGCTCTGAACTTTGGGAACCGGAATGGAGAGCAGCTGTCACAAAAGGCCTCCATGTGCAAACCTCATTGCGGCCTGATCGAATAGTAATGCTGCTCAGGGGGTGGCGGGGGGGGGGGGGGGCGAAGGTCCGTCAACTTCGCGTTGAGGGGGCATTCTCAACCGCTTAAACACCCTGCAGCCTCGGCAATGCCACATGGTCCCCATCCTTGGAGACCGGGGCCGGAGCAGAGGACTGAGTGCCGGACCCGGCTGCTGTCAACCCCGGGCATCAGGAACTCGTCCACGGCCACGTTGTCTCGGCAAGGCTCGGGGCTCGGCGGGGTCCCAGGACTTGAACGAGACGCGAAGAGCGGGAACGACAAGAATTGCCCCTGGTGCTACCGAACCAGGCAGGAGCCCAAGTGGATGGTGGGCAACATGAGCAAGCGGGAGTCAACCAGTGGCAGCAGCCGCCCTGTAGCAGTAAGAAGCGGCAGCAGTAGCATTAGCAGTAGTCGTCGTGGTAGTCGTAGTCGCAGTCGTAGTCTAGTAGCAGCAGCCGTCACTATCTCCTCGAGGTAGCCTGAACCCTAAATCCTCAACCCTGGGCGCCCTGAGACTGCTGCTCTGCATAGCGGCCACGAGCTCCAGCTTGGAAATGGAGCCGCTGCCATCCGCATCCTCACATCGTAGCTTCGTTTGCGGCATTCGGATGTCGGGTGTAGGGGCTTCAGGGTTCAAGGGTGGGTTTCAGAGCTTTGGGCTTTGGGCCTTTCGGGTTAACGCATATCTCGGGCTTAGTAAATCTATCCGATCTTGGGCCGATGGCGTCAACCGAATTCTCCAAGTGCCTTTGAATGCTTCAGCAGCTTCGCTGCTGGGGCCCCTGCGATGAGGTTGAAGATCTCCTGCATACGGTTCCTGAAGGCGTGATTCGCGCGCTCAAATCCCCGGGCCCCAGCCCTAAGCCCTAAACCGTTTTCCTGGACCCTGTACCGGGTTCTCCTAGATTCCTAGATCCAAAGCTCCTGAACCAAAGATCTTCTGCCAATCAACTCCCCAAGCAAATTACCCCAGACGCATCGCGGCAGGGCTGCAGGGCTGGGTTCCGGGGGTCGAAAACTGCCGGTCATTTGGGGTGTCGAAAACGGAAGAGTCCGAGTTGGAAAGCTGAGGCCAGCCACGACCTGGGCGTCTTGTCTGTCTTCGCCTGAGGAGACTTCCCCCCCCCCGCTTTGGAGACGCTGGGGATCTGCCCCGGCAGGCCTTCCGGACATGCTTGCAGAAGGACTCATAGTCGATGCCCTTCTTGCCGGCCGAGATCTCCTTCAGGGGCCATTAAATTCAAGCAACTGCGGCCTGATTCAATCCTAGAGCAGTAGCCACAGCTCCAAAGAATCTCGCCCCAATCCGCTTGAGAACTCCGCCGCTGGCAGAAAGCCCATGCCCCGGTCTCCACTACAGTCACTAAACCATTAAGGGCGTTTGCCCCTTCCGCCTCGAAGATGCTGTGCAGCTCGTCGAAGCTCTTCTCATCGCTGAGTAGCGAGTCTCCGTCAATCTCGGGAAACGCAACGCCCAGGACTAACATGCTACTGGCTGCTACCGGCAGAACGGCAGAACAAAACAGTAAAATGACCGAAATCCACCAGCAACATACTAAGTGGGATCCACTTGTAAACCCATTTCTGCAGATTGGTCTGGAGCAGGCAAGCTCAAAGGCGTACTATGACAACGGCAATTCCACTGGCTACAGTCGGGGTGACAATGGTCTTCAAAGAAAGGATGCCACGGAGGTAGAGCCTCTGTCAGAAATGTCCGAAGCTTCGCGTTCAGGTATACAGAAAAACGCCGGCGAACTACGGCGGGATGGAGGATGGGCCCAACCGGTCCCTGGAACTGGTCCCGAAACCCTCATTCCTCTCCCTCCCAGGCCCCCCCACCCCCAGGAGTTGCGCGATGCTCTTGTCTTGGCTCACCGCCTTGGTCGAAGTCTCAGAAGGAGGAGGTTCAGGGTTCAGGGGTCAGGGTTTAGAGTTTAGGGTTCAGGGAAAGTAGTTCCGACTAGTGGCTTCTGTTGACCGTTACTTCATCGTTACAATGATGTCATTAGGAACCCCCGAAATAGTATAGGTAATTAGGTAATTGTTTGATTTTGGTATAATATCTGAGCCCGGGATGCTTGAAAAGGACCGAAAGGAAGGACCGGGTTGGCGCTCTGGAACATTGCAACAAGAAGCCTAGTATAGCTGGTGGCCAGGGGTTCTGTCAGTCAGAAATTGGGCAGAGACTTGGGAGCTAGTTCCCGGAGGCTAAGCCCCCCTGCAGCAATGAGCTCCAGCTTGGACACCACACCTGGCCGATTGCGTTGAATTGCACCCTAAACCCTAAACCCGAAACCTAAACCCTAAAGCCCTAAAGCTTCGCACTGACGTTTCAGACTGCTGATTCGCATGGTCTAGTTCAGGACTTACGCTGTCTGAAGGGTGCATTTATGTTTGCCCATGTTCGGTGACATCGTACAGACATGCGCCAGAAGAGATAACATGTTAGCACATGCCGATGTATGCAGCGGATCTGAGAGTCAGTCATGATAGAAGGAGAGAATGAAAAACCCCAAAACACCCCCAAAAAGCTACGTAGATTCTTAGATCCTCAAAAACCATGAGGTGCTCGCCGTTGGAGTTCTTGTCCAGCTTGGCGTAGATGGACCTCAGCTCCAGGTCGGAGACTGCCGGGTCCGCTTCCTGGCAACTTGGGCTGCGCAAACAGCTTCGGGAACTACAGTCATCCTTCATCATCACATTCATCATCCTTCATCATCATCATCATCAACAGCATCATCATCATCATCGTCACCGTCATTCTGGCGATGATGGTCTAATCAGTCTAATCATCGTCATTACCGTCATCATCGTCATCATCATCATCATCACCATCACCACCATCATTATCATCACCATCACCATCATCATCACCATCACCATCATCATCAGCAGTAGCATCGCCATCATTGTTACCATCACCATGGTCATCATCATCATCATCATCATGAGAATAAGAACACCAAGGATTGCAGCAAAATTGACAATGAATCAATGGTAGACATAAAAATAGCGGCGACAACAAAAGAAGCTGGTCGAGGCGGTTTTCAATTCCGATACGAGAACACCAGGCGGCGATACCATGTCTCTTGTCTACATAGGTTATGTACCCGCATGTAAAAAAATCTCGAGAAATTAACGGATTGTCGATCTAAGTATATATGTAACCGGACACACCTAGCTCTTCAATGCCCAGATGTAAGCCTGCATGCATGGATGCATGGGTATGAATGCAAGTGGTGTGTGTGTGTGTGTTTGTTTTGTGTGTGTGTGTGTGCATGCGTGCCTGAATGTGTACGTACGTACGTGTACGTGAGGATGCATGAATGGATGCTGGGTTAGGGGTTGGGGCAGGGGTATGGGTGACGGGTAGGGGGATGCCTTTGGCTAGTGGTAGAGGCAGACTTGTTGTTGGAACAGGAAGGTATTTAGGTATCGGGAGGTATGAATGTATGCATGTGTGTATATATATATATACATATGTATAGATGTGTGTATACACACACACATATATATATATGCATAGGGATACAGAACAGAAGCATGAAAAATATAAATGCGCACGGATGTATCGTACATGCATATATACATACATACATACATACATACATACATACATACATACATACATGCATGCATACATACATACATGCATGCATGCATGCATGCATGCATGCATGCATCTATGCATCCGTGAATTGCATTGCATT
>CAJNJA010018569.1:0-10542 GCA_905231915.1 Symbiodinium necroappetens | reverse complement strand
TGTGTATATATGTATATGTGTACACATATATATACACATATATGTGTGTGTGTATGTACGTGTATGTATGTGTGTGTAAATATATATATATACATATATACACATATGTGTGTGTTTCAGTGTTTCCATATACGCAAGACCCCCAAGAACCCCCAACAGAAATCTCCCGTGCCCGGCCTCGTGATCCAGGCTTCCCTCCAGGCTCCTTGAATGCATCTTCAGGAGACTCCAACACCCCTGAACTAAGGAGTGGGTTTAGGGTTTAGGGTTCAGGGTTTAGGGTTCAGGATTTGGGGTTCAGGGTTTAGGGTTCAGGGTTTAGTAATTAGGGTTTAGGGTTTAGCGTTTAGGGTTTCGGGGTTCAGGGCTTCTAAGGAATATGACTGCAAATGCTGGAAGTGCCACAGGCTCAGACTTGCATAGCAGTGGCACAGACACATCGTGACTTAAACTTATGCAGCTATCCTGCGGATTCACATGCCTGGGCTACGCACCAAGAACGACGAAGTTACTCAAACTCGGCGCAGAGCGTGGACTCACGCTTCACATGGTGTAGGGTTTAAGGTTTCGGGTGTCCAACACCCCGTAACTAAGGAATGTACCCTAAATCATCGTGCCCCTTCATGAAGAAATGTATCGTAAGTCATGATAAGCCTGAGTTAAGGAATGTGCCTCAAGTTTACAGGGGAACCATATCATGATTTTGGGTCTATTCCTCGAGCCTCAGTTAAAGGCTATCGGAGTCTCTGGCTCCGCTCGCTTCGATAGGCAGGGCTTAGGGTTTGGGACTCAGTGGTTTGGGGGTTCCTATTTCTAGACTCTTGACTCCGGGCTTAGGAAGAAGTAAACTAGGCTTTGGCGTTTAAGTTTAGGGCTTAGGGCTTGCAAATCCTCGCGCAGTCTCTGATGCAGTTTGTCTAGCATTCTCAGAGACTCCAATATCCCTTAATTAGCGAATATACCTTAAATCATAATAGGAACCCTAATAAGAATTAAGGTATATTCCTCAGTTAAGGGATATTGGAGTCTCTGGGTTCAAGACCACAGGCGCCTGCAGATGAGCTCGCCCGAAGTCCAAGCTGCTACCTCTGCCTCAGCTTCGGTGTAGGGTTTACGGTCTATGGTTTAGGGTTTAGGGTTTCTCCGATGCCGCGGAGTTTGCAGGAAGGTTGGCTTGAGGTCTGGGATTTAGGGGTTGGGGTTCGGGGTTCTCGGTCTCTTCCAGGCGAAGAAGCAAGGAGAGCATGCGAAAACGAATCCAGAGACTCCAAAACCCTTGATTAAGCAAAAATACATCACTCATAAGATGGATCCCCCCACATGATTTAAGGTAGTATAGGTGCCTTAGGTCGGGGTTTGGGGTACATTACATTGTAATCAGTCTGGCTTCTAGATGATCTTCCTAAATCAAGAGGTTGTGGAGTCTCTCTGCTTCTCTTCCGTAAACTAAGGGCAAGGCAGGAAGGCCGCCCTCACAGGTGGCTGCTTTGATCACCTGCGCAGGTGCCCTCCCACAAATACAAAATAGACCCCCCTAAAACCCTTAAGCCCTAAACCCTTAAACCATGAACCCTTAAACCCTAAACCCTAAACCCTGAACCCTTTAATCAATTAAGGCCCCTCTACATATATATATATATACACATACACATACATATATAGAGATGTTATATATATATATATTAGGTTTAAGGTGAAGGCTCAACCCTTGACTGCACCAGCAGATCCTGGCCGAGTGTGGGGAGATCTTATGCTGGCCTCCAAGCTTCTTGAAGAAGGGTTTCGGGATCTAGGGTTGAGGGGACCTAGGAATTAGGGTTTAGTGTTTAGGGCTTAGGGGATTTAGGGTTTAGTGGATCTACGGTTTAGGGCTTAGGGTTTAAATTTAGGGATTAGGGTTGAGGGTTTATGGGATTTAGGTCTGATTGTCTAGCTTCAGAACTTTACTGTGTTTCAGAGGTCTTTGACATGCTTCGAGTATCCCGAAAGCGTCGCACCCGCTGAAAAGGTAGATGTCTAAGCCGAAACTCAAAACTTCCCTGACCGAACCCTCAAACCACCTCCCTAGAGCCAGCAGGGGTGGCCCAACCTCCCAAATGCAAGGATTGCCTGCAGTACTTCGCCTACAGTAGGACTTTTCGGTGTCGGTTTCGTGGTCCGGTTTTCTGGCTTTGAAGGCTTTGGGATTTCGAGTTTCGACAGAGCTGTTGAGGGTTCACATGTCTGATGACAGATGAAGCCAGGAACCCAAAACCCGAGGAGACAAGGTGGATGCATGCCTTCGCACGCAAAGGAGAGCCACTGAGCACACCCACCTCGCAGAACATCGACAAGGGTTGGATGCTCCTCCTCCTCTGCATCATCATCATGATCAGCAGGAGCAGCATGATAATCACCACCATGATCCACATAATTAGCAGGACCGTTACCATCCTCGTCAGCTACTCAATTCCTCTTCATCTTAATATCTTCAGCATCAGATTCATCATGTGGCTCATCATCAGAAACACCACCAGCAACTTCATCATCTGCACCAGCACCGCCACGGCAGCCACAATCATCGTCTTCTTCTTCCTCCTCAAAAAAGAGCATGTGTGCACCAGCACCAGCCAAAGAACGATGCGAAAAGACACACGGCAGAAGCAGGAGTAGCAGCAGCAGTAGTAGCAGAAGCAGCAGCAGCAGCAGCAGCAGCAGCAGCAGAAGCAACAGCCTGTGCTGCACAAACTACGATACTGCCCCAAACAGAACCAAAGCTAATGTATTCGCTGATCGAAGTTGGGAACTGTGATCACAGACGTAGCAACGGCGTTGGACGGGATGTGAGATTGGAAACTTGACAACTGCGCCCAAAATTATAGAATGAATGTGCTGGGTATAGAATGAATGCGCCGGGCGATGAGTATGCAATTTATAACGACAGTGATGATTGGCATTTAATGAAGGACGATGACGGCAGTGATGACGATGATGGCCGCGATGACATCGACCAAGAAAACACTGCATCATCATGACACACGTGTTTAGACTAAGTCATCCTTGGAGTATGGCAACCACCGGATGTCAAAAACGAAAGGCCTCCAATAGTAAATAGTAGCCCACACAGCCCCTGAACATTAAACTCATGTAGGCAGTATTTATAAAGGGTTGGTCTCAACAGTTCATTTGTTCAGGGTTCCCAGAGACTCCAATATCCCTTAATTAAGGAATATATGAACCCTAACAAGGTTTAAGGTATATTCCTTAATTAAGGTATATTGGAGTCCCTGGGTTTTTGGGCTCCCAGATCCTTCTACCAGAAGAGCCCCAGCGCGATTGAGGCTGTCGCCCGTTTGTCGCGTGCGAGCAGCTCGCTCGCAGAGTGCAGGGCTCCAGCCTTGACTTGGAAGGGTTCAAAGCCTTACAGCTTAGAGGTTTAGGGTTTAGGGGTTTAGGGTTTAGAGGGTTTTTTCTTTGTTTTTGAACGCCTTTCTCCGTCCGCTAGAGTTTTGGCCTCCAAAATCTCCCATGTGCGGAAGGCAGCAAGCCAACAACCCTGCTTGCACCTGGGTACATCCGCTCCCTCAGAACCGCCCTTGGCCATCTCCGTTGCTGTCCTCTGCCACATCGTCCCTTGTTACCAATAGCTCTAGCCTTGCTTGGAGGTTAGAGTTTAGGGCTTAGGGCTTATAAAGTTTAGGGTTTAGGGTTTTGGGCTTGGGGTTTAGGGTTTGGCTTCGGGGCCTCACAAGGGTTGCCAAGAAGGTTGCTACAAGGGCTACTGTCTAGCTCCCATAGGCTATGGCTCAGAAATTTTTCTTGGAGCTGCAGGGCCGTTGCGCTTTGAGGCTTGGGGTTCGAGACGGGAAGGTGTGGAGAAGTCTCGTGGACTTGTAGCTCCAGCCAGAATCTCGTCATGTTCGGGAATACACGAGGACCAAGGCTTAGGGTTTAGGATTTACCCTAAACAAAGGTTTTTTTTTACGGGCCCTTTTCCACCTGCGTACAGAGTAGAAGTCCTTACCAGGATGAGCCTACAAAGGTTTAGGGTTTAGGGTTTAAGGAACCCTAAGCCCTAAACCCTGCTTTCGCTTGTTGTGAGCATCTCAGCGGCCAACGGAGCAAGGTCCCCATAAGCCTCCTTCGCCATGCACACGAAGGGCACCGACCTCAGTGGTGCTAGGAGGATTCGGGCTTAGGAGCCCTGTACAATGGTAAGGGATTTCATTTAAGTTACCATCATAAGGAAACCATATTATTTACTATAGCTCCCTATTATGATAACTTAAATTAAATCCCTTAACACAAGAACCCAGTACAAAGAACTGAAAGTCACTTGCCTCCCTGTACCAACGAAAACGATCTATCTGGTAGAACAAGGATGGGTCTAAAGCTCCGGGCCAACACTTCCAAAGCACACACAGCAGAAAGACACGTTGAAGAAGTCCGACATGTCGCGGTTGACATGTCTTCGAAGATGTAAGCGAATCCTCCACTTCTTAAGTGTAATACTTATGCTTCAGGCGCGCGCGAATATGCATTTTGAAGCCCGCGAGAGGTGGGGGCAAAAGGACAGGCCACGATCCCCAAAAACGAAGAAACCGGGCCACAACGGCCCCAGGGATGCCCAGAGCCCATGGCCCCCCAGGGTCTGTCAACCCCCAGGCTCTGAACGCAAGGAAGGCTCCAAAAAGAGCTCCTTTTTTGTCCTTTAAATAAAATATAGACTATATGGCATGACAGCATAAGTAAATCATAAGTCATATGTCAGAAAACTGCAAGATACTGTGGTTATATGCTTGTCGGAGAACATCCCCACAACCCCAATGAACCTCTTGAGGCCCCTACATTAGATCCCTTTAGACTCCTACAAAACCCAATGCCTTCCCCACCAAAACCCGCTTAAAACCCTGCCAACACCCTACCTGAAAACCCGATTAAAGCCCCCATCAGAACCCCATTCAAAACCTGCTAAATCCCTATCTGCGTTTGATTAAAAACCGTTCTTCATCAAAAAAAGCTCAAATTAAAAACCGTTCTTCATCAAAAAAAGCTCGAGTCTGTTTCTAATTTTAAATCAGCCCCTCTGGCTTCCTCAGGTCCGAGGGACGTCGAAGAGAACGCAGCGATAGAGCCTGGCGACCTCGTGGAGTTTAGGGCTTAGGGCTTAGGGCTTGGGGTTTAGGGTTTGGGGTTTAGGGTTTTGGGTTTTGGGTTTTGGGTTTAGGGTTGAGGGCGCAGGGCTCAGGGTTTAGGGTAGTTAAGCTAGGATTTTGTTTGAAGGTCTTTTCCAGATCTGTAGAGAGCCTCCAAACAGGCAGGCTGGCGTTGCCACCGTGGTTAAGCGAGGGCTTAGGCCTTAGGAGTAGGATGATGGAAGGTTTAGGGCTCGGACTTAGGAGTGTTCAAAGTTCAGGAATTCAGGAATCTTTGAACTTAGGATTATCGGAGCGTATAGGACTTAAAAAGTGTTCTCACGATTTTGAAGTTTGCAGCTTTGCTCTCTAAACGGGATCGGGTCCAGCTTGACGGTTTTGCCAATGAAGCGACATTGCTTTGAAGATAACCCTAAACCAGAAACCTTATAAGGATTTGTTGATATGCCTGTGCGTCTCGACAACCACGTGCGACAGTCGCCCAAAGGTGCAAATGCACGGAGTAACAGACAGTACGGAGAACGTTGTAAAGCCTTTCCATTGGGAAAAACGGGAAACAAAGTATGCAGGCTCAAAAGATCGAATCGGAGCAGGCAGCACGAGAACCTCGACTAGACCGGCAATATCCTGCGGTTGCACACTACCTGGTACATGGATTTCCGGTGCACTGAGAGCAGCACGTCCTTTAACCCGGCCACAAAGCGTGGAAATGCCGCCATTGCTACTCATGGAATCCACGAATACGATGCTTGACTCTAGTTTCGCATCAGCTGGAACTCAAGAAGACCATGCCCTAAGCCTACCGAGCAGTCATCTCGCAGCAGCTAGCATCAACATACTTAATGCATCGGAACAACGCTTGCAATATCACCATGAACTACATGTCTTGCAACATCTTTGCACTCACAGGCTTCCGCTTGCTGCACGGATATCTCTACATTGGAGCCAATGGCTCAAGCCGAGTCATAGCTGCCGGCATGGGACGCTGCAACGTTCGATTCTGTTCAATGAGGCGAGCAGTTCTGTAAACACTCTTCGTCGTCTTCTAGAAGTTGACTCAGAGGCATTTTCGTTGCTAGTCTGAGCGGCAGCGCCTACAACTTGGCATGGGTCTCGCTCAAGGCCTTTATGCTGGGGTGATGCAACCCCTAGAGCCAACCTCACCCGCTTCACGCTGCTCGCTCGACTGGTGCGCGAGGGCGAGTCGAGAAGGGAATATAAGGACTACTATAGGGAGCTTTACAGGAACCTATTATAGCGATCCATTCCCCACTCCCCTAGGCACCCAGACGTAATGTTGCATCGCGGGGTTCGCACCGCTCACATCTGCCACGAAGGTCAATCAACACCTTAAATCAAGAGACGCCTTCAAGCAAGATGGCTTCAGTTCCTGTAAGAACTGGACATTGCAAGCCAGGAGGCATGCAGAGTTCTTGCAGGTCAGGGAAAGGAACGGGTCGCAGTCAAAGTCGTTCTCGCAGTTGTCTCCTTTCCCCTGGAAGACCACAACCCCGTTGTCGACGTGGCTCAGCGCGCAGATCCCTTTCTTCTTCTTAGCAGCACGGTGCATTACAAGCATGTCGTGCTCTTGCAGGGCATTCTTCTAGCTCTTGCAACATGCGACTGCAACCCAAGACCCTGAGCCTTAAACCCCTAAGCCCAAATCCCTAGGCCCTGAACCCTAAACCCTAAACCCTAAACCCTGAACCTGAATCCTAAACCCCAAACCCTGAACCCTAAGCAATGAACCCTAAACCCTTTAATCCCTAAACCCTTAAGACCTGCCATGCAGCATCTTGCCAGTTTCGAGTTGCGGTGTCGAACTGCTCCAGAGCGGGAGACCTCATCCCAAGCAGGCCATAAAAAATAGCTCCGGGGAGGGGAGGGGGGGGGGGGGGTCCTAAGGGGTTTTGGGGTCTGGCGTCTTTATGGGTTAGAGCTCTTTAAGGGGCTAGTGTCTTTATGGGTTAGAGCTCTTTGGGGGTCTAGTGTCCTTATGTTAGAGCTCTAGTGTCTTTGTGGGTTAGGGCTCCGAGCCTCCCCTCTTCATGAGAACACGAGTGCCGACCACTAAGTACCGAGAGCGTGGAAACTTCCCTGAAGCTGACTGAGGGGTTTAGGGTTTAGGGTTTGGGGTTTAGGGTTTGGGGTTTAGGGCTTAGGGTTTAGGTCTGATGAGACCATGGTGAAAAGCAGCAGAGTGGCGAACCCTTCGATTCCTGTGTGATCATGTCCCGGAAGAGGCAGCGAAGCCCTTTGACGCTGGAGCAGCAATCTCCATCGCCCTCGCAGGAATATCCTGCATGTACACCGAAATGCACCCGCCCAGTAGCCCTCTGGTTTCATGCACTGCAATCCACAGTCCTTCGCCCCTGCACTGAGTGCTCTGTTTCGCCATCTCAGAGAGGCTGCCGTCCCGGATGGCAAGCACAGCCGGAAACCAGAAGCAGAAGACCTCACCGCCGTGACAAAAAACGCAAGTCGGACCGTCGGATGACAGCGCCAACGCAGCAGGCCTTCATGAAGGAAAAGAGCCGTTGGCAGAGATACGGAGGGACTGATGATACCACACCCTTGAGATATTGGCTGCACAAGCATCGCATAGCTGTAGCAGCTTGCACATGTGCATGCTCCAGCAAGATCATGGCTCGGAAGAAGGGCCCTCTCTTGAATACGTCCTTCTTGTGGAATTTCGAGCAACTTTCGTATCTATTCAGCTGAGAAATCAGCTGCAGCCCCGAGCACCAGCCTCCCTCACTCTTCACCCAGAGGTTGAGCACTGAAGAGCCCTCTGCTCGGAGCACCTTACCCGACACCTCTGCCGAAGTGCTTGGAGGTTCATGGGTAGTTATAAGTTATAAGTAGGGTTATAAGTAGGGTAACTATACTTATAACCCTACTTAGGGGACTTATAACCCCACTACCCATGAACCTCCAAGTGGGAAAGGACGAGATCCCCTGGGGAACCGAGACAGCTCTGGCGAGATGGGACTGGGGAGCCCAGTTGATTCCACTTTGCCATCGCCTAGCAGCAGTTTGAGAATGCAAATGGGCTCCGTTTGTATTCTGCGAAAATGCAGGGCTGATCTGAATAAATACAATTGCAGATCTCTCTCTTTTTTTATGGGAGCCTCTCCTGGACTAGAGCCTACTTCTTCACAAGTCTCAGGTCACGGAACAGTGACTGCGGGACAGAAGCGCTCCGAGCCAGTCGGATTAGGCAACCATTCTGCAGGCATCAATGAAACATCAACTGATTCATTCACCCAGAATTCGGCACCCAAGGGTCGACAGAAGCAACAAAGAGCTGGCACCCCCTTATGCCTTATTCATTACGTTGCGCCGGAAATGTCTGTTCGCTCTTCTTTTCCAGAGAGTCAAAGGGCCGGCAGGGCTCGGATCTGCTGCGAGGGTCAGTTGACTTTTTTCGCACCTTGGCTCATGAAGCGCCTTCAAGCAAGATTGCTTCCGTTCTGGAAAGTTCTGGTTGCTTATTGACTGATGCTAAGACCTCAAAAAAATCGGAAAGGAACTGAACTAACTTTTTCTAGGCTTAACTTTCACCAATCATGAACCCGTAAGACTGGGACATACAAAGCCAGGAGGCATTCGCCGCTTGTGCAGGTCAGGGAGAGCTTCGGGTCGCAGTCGAAGGCATTCTCGCAATGATCACCCGGTCCCTGGAAAACCACTTGGCCCTTGTGGGTGTGAGCATTGGCACAGAGCCCGGCCGTTTTCTTAGCAGCACAGGTCATTTCAAGCATGCCATGTTCTGACAAGCTCTATCAAGTGTGACTGCAGCCCGAAGTGCGGTCACCTTCCTTCTGCCAAGCAGCATCCCAGCCCGAAGTTGCGCGTACGAATTGCTCATGGGCGGGAGACCTTATCCCAAGCAAGCGAACAAGCGAACCTAGGAAGTGCTGCATCTCACAGGGGGGGGCTACAAACATCTCTGTGCGGCAGAGTGGCGGAGAATCAATCTTGCCTAAGAAAAGGCATCGGCGCCCTTTTCCATCATGGCTATGAAGATTCTTGCAGCAGTCTTCATCCCGGTGACAGGAGTATCCTGCATGTCTTCCACCGGAATGCAGCAGTCAACCGGTCTGGCATGGTTTGACATGCTACACTCGACCACAGTCCTTCGCCTCTGCACGCCGTGTTTGACTTCTCGACGTCGAGGCTGCTGTCGAGGCCGCTGTCGCGGATGGCAAGCACAACTGGAAACAGCAAGCAGAAGGCCTCGCAGGCGACGTCGTGTGCAGCACAAATAAGACAGCATAACAGCAGTGCAGTGCAGCAGGCCTTCATGTAGGAAAGGAGCCGTTGGCAAAGGTAGGGGCGGATTGAAGATGCAACACACTTGAGACAAGGCTATGCGGATGGTCGTATGTCATATGAGATTGTAAACAATGACAAATTCCTTCTCCTGCTCCAGAAAGTTGTGGCAAAATCTCAGTGAGTCATAGCAGTTTCGGATGAATCATGTCTCAATTCGATGTACGAACATTTCGTCTGGTTCCAGTACGGACACCCGGCACCCGTTTTACTGCCAAGCATACCGCAAACGTCAAACCATGCAGATCTCAAAGGGGCAAGATGCAACGTCTAGGCTCGCACATCGCGGACTGTGCAACATCTGAGACTCAAAACATGTGGGCGATGCAAAACCTCACTTTCCAAGCATATGGAAGTTGCAAAGTCTCGAACTCAAAACACATAACGGTGCAATCCCAAAGCATCAGACCGAAAGCACTTGGGGCGAGCCGAACCGCCAGCTCCTGCAAGTGAACGGTTCAGGGTTTAGGGTTTAGGGTTGATGCAACATCTGAAACTTCATTCACACGACCTGTTCAAAGTCTCGAGCTCAAGGCACATGGTCAGGCGCATGTAATAGTCACAACAGGCACACGATTCAAGCTGACCCAAAGAGCGCACAGGAACTCAACTCGTAAACGATGACAGAAGGAAGGCAAACTTTCTCTCCGTGAAACTATGTGAAACTGCTTTCACTTTCAGCTTTGTGACCGCACAGCTCCATCATGCTGCAGACAACTGCAGCATTGCAGCCACGCCTGGGGGCTTGTGGATCTTGGCGCAAGCTTTTAGTTCTGTGTTCTACAACATCAGCTCGAGCCGTGAAGGTCAGAACCGTGCAAAAACAGTGCGTATCCAGAGAGCCCAGTGGCTCTTGGCTCAAGAACAAGCTTAAATCACCACATGAAGCCCTCTCACAACTAAAAGTCTTTCCCTTAATGGATTGGTCCTGGCACCAGGTCTTCCAATTTTTTTTGAAAAAAATTGATTTTGCCTTGTTTTCACCTGTTTAACGGCTCCTGGGCCCTAATTACGTTTAAAACACCGAAAACCAGTCAAAATCATTTTTTTTATATAAAAGAAATTGATTTTG
>CAJNJA010018568.1:0-10542 GCA_905231915.1 Symbiodinium necroappetens | reverse complement strand
AGAGGGCTTGAGCAGTAGTCGCGAATCCACACAATCATGACAACTGTACTGTGGCTCCACAATATCCCACGCACGGTGCGATGCAAAAATACAAGCCGAAAGGTTATTCTGGCAGCTTAGCAGCAACGACAACTACGAACGGCCGTAAGCATTTGCAACACTGCCACGAAGTGCAGCAGCAAGCCAGATTGAACCATAACCGAGACTGTTTTTAGATATCGTCATATTCAAACCACGGGCACAAGTGGTACAGTTGTGATGTTGTACTACTACAGCGGCGAAAGGCAGAGATCGATTACCTTTGCTAATGACGACATGAACGTCGCCATGCGTCTTGTCAACAACATTAGATGCAGCACCGTGGCTGTTGATGCAACTCTGGTGCATTAAGCAAAAGCCTAGCAAAAGCTTCATCCTGCCTGTTGGCACTACGATTAGGCTACCGTTACGAGTGCTCCTCTGAGTCTCCTGTGCGGCATTACGATGACCATCTGTGTGACTGCCTGTTTTGTGGTGCTGCTTTTTACTCCGAGCAGTAATATGACCGGCTACCACGATGCCGGGCTGACTGGCGTGATTTCATGACTGCAATCAAACCGAGCTTGTGGAAAGGCTGGGCCAACGCTCCATGAGTCACACCCCTCCATCCCCTTGGCGTCTTGAGCATCTTGATCTTGTCGCTGGCCAGGAACCCGTCCTCGCTCTCCTCAGCTCAATTGCGGTTAAACATGTGCTCAAGAGGTTAGGAGCTACAGGTTCTGTGGACAGTCCTGCTATGAGGATGGTCAGTATTGCTAGGAAACACTAGTCCGCTACTTAAGGCGACGCGGTTGCTGAATCTGCGCTTTGTGGATATTAAAGCTGACCTATGCGCAGGCTTCTTCTGATTCGGTTGATGGGACTGACGATGATGATGATGATGATTACCGCGATGGTGGCTGACCTGCATCATCAACCCCGGCTTCGCGTAGGCTTCGTGCCAAATCCACCGAGGATCCTTTTGACTCCCCACCCGAGGGAGGCAAGCAGGCAAAAACTGGGACCGGGGCCTGATCTCCGTTCATCATGTGCTTCCGGATGTGAACAGCGTCGTGCACTGCCTCACGCAAATGCCGTACAGTGGGGCCAGGCGCACACACACACACAGACACACACACACACACAAACACACGCACACACCCACGCACACACACCCACACACACACACACACAGAGAGCTCGAAATCCGGAATCCGGAACATTCTTTCGAGAGAGGCAAGGGATTCTTCCGACTTGCTCGCACCACCCTCGCCATGAAGCAGACGGCGCCTGCGTGCTGACCTCGGAGATGTACTGACCTCCCTCTTGCACATCTGCTTGGGACTGTTAGTTCGACAAAAACACATCGCAGTAGTACCGGGATCCAAAGCTGATTGTTGCGTCGCAATGAGATGAATGTCATGATGAATGTCTTTAGTGCGTATCACTGTTGTCGGGAACCTTAAACCTTTCCGACGAGTTGTACTTTTGCTTTCTTCTGCAGTGCTTGCGGTAGTCGTCTGCTTTAGAACAGAATCCTTGCAAGCGACTCTTGCAAACAAATGCAGAATCTTTGCCTTGCTTACTTACTTATCGACTTACTCACTTACTCACTTACTCACTTACTTACTTACTTATAATTTTGACAGAATCGTGCGACCTGCTAAACCTCCAAAATTCGAATGCTGGTCAAACAATAGATTTGCAACAAACTGGTCTAGGTACTCATAGTGATACTCAGGCCAGCCAAACGAATAACATGCATGTCAGTCGGTTCTTCGTACTACCGGCAACTTCCACTGCGTGGTCAATAGGGCGCGCATCAAAGGCATGATTGGTTGCGCAGATTCATGTGTCCGAGTACCAGGATGAGGGTGACTAGCACGAAAAGTATATTCACATGAGTTCTGGGAACCACAGGACTACTATCAATACAAACATAATACAGATGACTACTGCTGCCACTGCTATGATGCCGAATGATTTTGTTCGTCATGTCGGTGCCCTTGATAGGAAGCTATTGCAGCTATTGATACTAGGGAAGGATTCGGAACATCAGTAAATGCTTCCCAGGCTAGTTGCGTAGAGCTTGATTTTTGGGCGGCCGTACGCACAGATCACTCGCATCCTTACACTCACTGTGAATAGGAAATGACAGGGCTGGACCTGAGGAGCTTCTTGCACGTCGGCAGCCCCACTAACTTGCTCCAGACCGGACGGCTTGACGGGTTCACTCCCAGCCGGTGAAAAAGCAGGAAGGCGTATCGGAAAACGCGGTGCAAATTAGGAGGGCTTGTGAGTTTGTGAGAGCCCGTGCCACGCCAATTGGGCGCACTGCTCAGCCCAGTGTACTCTACGACGGCCCGGCCGTGTACCCGATTTTCCAAAACCAAAGAAAGACACATTCCTTTCCAGGTTGCTCGGGGTTGCCCTCAAAACGTGACCAAACAGCATAAGCTGTGCCCTGCAGTTGTGGTGCGTGAGCGGGGGCTGGTCTTCGAGAGCTCGGACTCCTTCGGTGCGGATGGTGTGTGCCATGGGGTTGTCTGTGAGCATCTTTGTGTAGAAGGTGGGCTTGATCCCCTGGATTTTGCGCAGGGGCCGCGAGTGAAAGGCTTCAAGCCTGCGGAGGTCTGCTGTGGTGAGTGGGGTGGCTGTGGGTTCGATGCTGCCAGCATTGGCGCAAACACCGTGTTAAAGATCCGGAGTTTCCAAGCAATGCTCAGGTTTGTGTGTCGCCAGAACTGGTGCAAGGTTCGTGCTTTGACCAGTTTGGTCTTGCAGGCGGAGTCAGCCCGAAGGAGAACCCCTTAGGTATTTTGCCTGAGTGACCGGCTTGAGCCTGTCACCTATCAGGAAGCAAATGTCGTTGCGGGCGGCCGGCGAGAGGAGCAGCACTGACTTCTTGTAGTTTAAAGTGAGGTTGCTGTGCTTTCTTGCATTGTGTGCAGGATCTGCTGCCCTCGTTCGGCAGTACCTGTGAAGATGCCGGTCTATGCCGGTGTCGTCAGCTGCATAGAGCTAGGCACCGAGCGGTATTAATAAGGTGTCAGCAGAATTATCTACGTCTGACAGCAGTTGGGGATATCCAGCTCTGTCTCTGTCGCAACAACGTTCATATCAAGCATTTTTGGTATTACACCTACTCTTAGTGCTTCGCATCGGAGCATGACAGTGGACA
Source organism: Symbiodinium necroappetens (assembly GCA_905231915.1). Classification (NCBI taxonomy): domain Eukaryota; class Dinophyceae; order Suessiales; family Symbiodiniaceae; genus Symbiodinium; species Symbiodinium necroappetens. The sequence goes on along the minus strand of CAJNJA010018568.1, from coordinate 7,343 downwards.
TTTGCACTACTGCGGATGCCATCTCTCCATGTCTGTATGTCAAGTCTATATGTCTGCGTATGTCCGTATGTCCGAAGGTCTGCATGCACGCATGGACGGACGGAGGGAGGGAGGGAGGGATGGATGTATGGGGGGTGCATGTATCTATGCATGTACGTCTGATGCATGTACATGTATGTATGCCGTGTAAGTTATGTATGCAACGCATGTTATATATACATATATATATATATATAATGTATGTCAAGGTGCGTCATGTCGGTAATCTAGTAATGTATGAAATGTACGTAATGCACTACAAGGCACTGCAATGTAATGTAATGTGATGTGGTGGGATGTGATGCGGTGTACTGGAATGCCCTGTAATCTCACATGGTTTCAAGGATCGGCAGTACAATGTACCGCCATGCAGTACAATTCCACGCCATGTCATTTAACATGATGTACTCTACCGTACTGTGCGGTCTTGTGATTGCTGTACTGTGCTCTATTCTACTCTACTCTGCGGCAGGCAGGCAGGTAGGCAGGCAGGTATGTAGGTGTATTTTTAGGTTTTCAACCTGTGCACGCACACGTCAAGAAAACTATACCACTTTCCTTAGAAAGTCCTCTCAGCTGTTATCCTGACAGCTAGATTGTAAATAGATGATGCTTATCATGACATGCGTATGTGAGGCCGGCGAGAAAAACACGAGAGAGGTCGATGTTAAAGATATGAAAAAAAAACAAACCACCTTACACCACCTTCCGTACACGGCATGCCGTGACACCACCATGCCAGGCCCCGGCTTTCCGAATCCGGCTTCGCACTTCAGGTGCTTCGAGCCTCGGCTGAGGGTTCGGGGTTCGAGAAAAGTGTTGAAACTGCCTCTGAACACTCTCTCGGCAGGCATTTAGAGCACCCGCATCACCGGCGCATCACAGAGGCAATACCAAGTTTCCGAACGCGGCAACGCGAAAACGCAATGCAGCCACAAGACGATACAGTCTTGATGGAGATAAGCTCGTCCTCTTCCCTGAAGGCAAGAGGCTTTGTAGCTTCAGGGCTTGCTCTGGGGATTAACTGCGTCGGAGGCTTGGCCTCCACCTCTCTAGCTGCAAAGAAAAAGAAGCCACATCTCCTAGAAAATCCAGGATGAAGGAGGCTTCGGTGACACCCTCGTACCATGTCCAAACAAAGTTTCCTTGTCGATGCAAACCGATGTGGACATGCAGATACTTCACGCATGTTGATGAACACGAAAACAGGACCGAGGACAAAACGACATAACGCAACAGCAAGAACGATAACAACAATCACAAAAGGACGATAACACGAAGCGGCTTTCCGCATTTCAGATGGCGCGAAAGCATGAAAGAGTAGCTGAGGGATTGCTGAGCAGCCAGCGGAGCAAACCCTGGCGGGTTTGGTCCCTCGATGACGCGCACCTGCGCCTGGCTTCCGAAGGCCCGTTCTGCTAATGATTCAACACTGTACAGTGTTCTGGTGTGCTTTGCTGCAGTTGCAACCTTTGCACGATCATGTCCGTACTCTTAAGAAGCCGTGGGCTTCAAGCAACGCACTCGAAGCCTTTAAGCGGTGGTTCTCGTTGATGAGGGACTCCATCACCTGGGGAACAGGGGAAGGAGTCACCAAATGTCTGTGTTGCCCGCAGGAACCGCAACCGCAGACATCGTTTGGCAGAATCGTCAGCTACATACCTCCGATAAACCACTGGAAGCCACACAGACCGCGCAACCTGCACTACTTGTTCTTCGGCGAAACATTCCCTTTGCCTCAAAACTTACCGCAGTGTCTTGCTGATGGGATCTAATGGGCCAGCAACACAACAAAAGTTCACAGCAGCAGAACCTAGCCACAACAAGGAGACACAATGAAGCCCGGCATGACCTTGACAACTTGCAGCCTCCTATAGTGAAGCCGACAGCAACCGAGACCGCTACCAACTACATCATCGGGTCGAGACACGGAGGGTCGATTGGGTGGTTTCGGACCGTGCTCGGGGAAGGACTTCGATCTAAGTCGGACGGTGAGGTGAAAACTTAAGCATGCTGTGCTGGATGAACACTAAAGAAAATCGACCCAAGCTCGCTCGTTGCAGCTGAAGCACCAAACAGACCCCGTACGGCAAAGTGAACAACTCGTGCCCAGGTCGAAACACGAAGCTACTGCTATCACGACGTAGAAGATAATGATATCGAAGTATGTCCACAGTTGCATTACTGCTCGCCTGAGCTTGTCCCAATAACTGCATAACCCCGCAACTGCAAATCCAAAACCTTAAACTCAAAACCGCAGTCGCAACCAGCCTTCGAATGTGATCGCGCCCCGATCTCCTCGAGCTCTTTCTTCAGATCCTCCGGATATCTCCATATCTTCCATTGATTTGAAACGGACCTCCTGTTCTAGATACTAGGAGAAAGACTTAGGGGGGCAGAGGGGGAGGGGGAGAGAGGGAGGGAAGGAGGGGGGGAGTGTAGGGAGGGGAGGGATGGAGAGAGTTTCCACATGTCATACAAACACAAATACGAACTTGACACCCTGACCTGAAACGATCGGCCTCACGCCGTCATCCTTATCACCATCGTCTTCGGCTTTCCCCTCTTCACCCTCACCGTCACAGTCACCATCATCTTCTTCGTCATCGCGATAGATATCATCACGAACAACACCAACAACGACGACGAAAACCACAACAGCCACAGCTGCAGCAGCACCAGCAACAGACGACGACGACGACCACGGCAGCGACAACGACAACAACAACCACCACCACCACCACCACCACCACCGCGAAGATGACGACAACAAATCATTGCGAGAGCTGTCAGCACTATGCTTTTCATCATCACACCCGTCGGCATCGTAGGAACCTCATCTCCGTAAGCTCCATCGTCATCATCATCAACAACATCATCACAGGCATCGTCACAAGAAGCAGCACAGCAGCCTTGTTGCTGTCGCTAGTATCCCCATGGCCTTCAACTACGACGGCAACGCCACACTGCGATGATCCCAAAACATGCCGGGGCAGTCCAGGTTCTCGCTCTGAAGGGCGAGCACCTGCGAAAATACTTCCGGTGGAGTCCGCTTCTCAGAAGCGGCTTGGATTGGGGCCCTTGGGCCCTCAGGCCCACGTCTTTGCGAACCACGCGAGACCGAAGCCTGAGGCTCTCCGGAAGCTTCCCCTGGGGCTACGCTCTCTGGCCCCTGATGACCATCACGTTCGGCGTCGTGACGGCTACTGCTCCTTTCGTGCTGCCTGCTCGTGCAGCTTCTTGTAGTGGCTCTGCACATCCGCGAGGGTCTGCCTCGGTGTCATGACTCTGGGCTGTGGGACTTTGGACGTTCACCTTCTGGGCGGTGCTTCTTCCTCCCTGCCGTCCCGGGTCTCGGAACAAGTCGTGGCTGCGGCTTCGGACATACCGGCAACCGTTAACACCTTCAAATCTGCAGCTGAAGGTTCGGAATGGTGGAGAATGCAACATGCATGCTTGCAGCCAGGCCGCTGAATGGCGATGGGCAGCGCCATGGCTTCAAAAGCCTTGGAGTCACTTGCAGCTTGCAGCGGGTGGACCCTAAGGTCTCAGACCTGGTGTCTTTTGGTATCTCTCTGTTTGCAGCTTGCAGATCCGACTGTAAATGAACCTGCACTCAGCCGCCAAAAGAGCATGTTTTGCAACAAGCAGCTTTGGCGGAGCAGCGGCGGTAGTAGGGTAGCAGTACTAAAAAATACTGCTATGTACTAGTAGTACTGATTGAAGCAGTTTCTGCCTCTACTAATCGCAGCAGTAGCAATGGGCAGTGGGAGTGGCGGTAGCAGCAGTGCAGGAGCTCCGGCCTTAGCCGGAGCAGAAGCTGGAGCAGAAGTAGTAGGAGTAGCAGTAGCAGCAGTAGTAGTCGAAGTAGCAGCAGCAGCAGCAGCAGCAGCACTTGAACTCGTACTAGTAATACTACAGCAATCGCGAACGGCGACAATGCCTCTGCAAAGATGCCATGGATGGTCAAAGTCCGGTTCACTATTACCGAGCTTCCCAAACTAGTCATTGCACATGTAGCACTGCCGAGCTTACAAGCAAAACGAACACATTGGGATTCCACAAGAAAAGGGAATGCGAAAATCTGCCTGCAGTGGGAGCCCAGGTCCGCAGGGCGCCCAGCGAAGAGCCGCTACAACGTCACTCTGGTGTTCTCTAAAGCCTTCAACCAGTATGGTGCCCTTGGCCTAGGAATGCCCAAAATCGAAATACTTGGTGATCGTTCCAATGCTTCTTTGGATACCTTTCTATGCAAACATGGGAAAGATCCTGCCAGATTGTCTGCTCGTGTCGTATAAGATCGCGAGACCTGCCGCCCAGCTCTTGCGTACATCTCCTGCCCATCACCTCGGCAGGTCGGGCTCTGCCACTGAATTCTATTGAATAAGCTTGGCTCTAAAGCGCTTTGGTGACTCGGGCTCTGGCGACTCCAAGACCACAGCTAGCAAATGCTGGAGCCAAAGGTGCGATACCAAGGCCAATAACTTGTGAAGACAGAAGGTATGAACGGGATATCACGGGTTAGGGAACCAGTGCTACGACGATGCTATAGAAGCAAGGGTATGGCTGACACGTGAACTGCCGGTTATATTGATGGTACCTGAATACGCATGGCTATTTGCCATAACCCGCTGACAACCAGAAACCTCTATCCCAAAAAGCAAACATACGCAGTTTGGTGGCATCATAGCTGAGAAGCCGCATAGTAGATCATAGCAGAACCTGCAGCTCCCAAGCCGGCCCTCTGCGAAGTCCTCGAGTCGACCTCAGCCTTCCCTCGTTTGTCTCGACCCTCGCTAGGCCGCTTGGCGGGCAATTGCGCGGGCGCTGAACTTGTGCAGCTCTGCAGCTCTTTGCTGAACGTAATGCAATTAGCCTTTGCAGGGTAACGGCGGACTGCATCAGCTTTCTTCTTCGAAGTGTCCAACGAGTACTGTACTGGGTAAGGCTCATAGATCAGAAGGGTCCTCTTGCGGACATGCCAGCTGCCTTTGGACACACGCACATGAAGCACTGCACTACGTTGCACGCAGCAGGTCTCACACCAGCAAGCGAAATTGATTCCGAGGAACCATAGAAGGTAAGCCACGGGGGAGACTGACAGCACGGCGCCAAGAATAGCATAGCCAACAGCACAGTAGTGGCTGATCCCGCGTGGCTTGCAGATCGACAGGTATGCGATGGTCGGAATCAGGAGGACGTTGAAGCTGGTGATGGTGCCTAGTTCGACGGAACAATGACGCACCAGGTCGGGCACGGGGGGTCCGCGGCAGCATGGGAGCGCTGGGGAGGTCGAAGGCGAGGGAATTCACTGCAACCCTATTTACTGTTGCCTTTGGGAGGCCTGCGTGAGACCGTAACCCCAAGGAAGCATTGCTTGCAGCTCAGATTCCCCACTCAGACTTATCTTCACCTGCCGTTTGGTTTTGGACGGAAAGCATCGAATCATGAATTTTTCCTACAGTACCAGAGACTAGCTTGGGCATCCAACGATGGACAACGGCCCGCAGCTTTCAGTCTTGCAGGAAAGGGATCCGCCGCCTTACCCCACGTATTCTAATGTTTTGCTGATATCGGCCTGCTACAGATTTTCAAAGGGAATCCCAACCAGCAAGCCCGCGACACATGCAAGACCAGGGCCCTCGAACCCTTGCCTGAAGATTCACGGGTACCTGTAAGTTTCACAAGCAAGCAAGATGGGGCAGCGGCACCGATCGAATTGATACATCCTGTGGAGCAGTCATTGCTTCTGACCTAGGAGGGACCGCAAACACCTCTTTGAACCCGTCTCAGCTTCAGCCAAGAAGCAACCAGCCACGCTGTAGAAGGCCTCAGTGCATGCGCCCTTTCTGCCAAGCTAGCATTTAACTCACAGAATCAAAACGGCCCAAACCTGCCCCAGCTAAAAGAGAAAGGCACCTGCCTCCAAACGATCCGCGAAGAATATCGCCACCGCGGCCAGTAGGACCATAACAGGCGTCATGAGCAAGGGCCCAGCGCTGTGACCTGGAGGCAGCCATCGAAGGCTCCTAGCATACGCATTCGCCAGTGGTCTTGCAAGGGGGACGGCGTTCCCCAGCACCTTGATCGCCATCCAGACACCCGCAATCCTGCGGAGCTCCCCTTCGATATTGGCCATTATGTCGGGTTGCAAGGCTGAGCCATAAATCCGGTAGGCCATTCCACCACAAAGAACCGAGACAGTGGTCGCGATTGGCCAAGCACCAAGAATCGACACCCGCAAGTCTGTGGGACTTCGAGTGGTATGCATCACGCCGACGATCAGCGGATGCGTGCCAACGGCAAAGAAGATCAAGGCAAAAGTGCTGGGAATGTAGTCCGGGTCGGGCAGGTACAACATGTCGGTCGCCCAGCTGTCCGGCCCACCACACAGGAGTAGCCCCAGGATCACCACAGTGGCCACGGAGGACAACAAGCCGACGTAGGCAAAGAGCCGGTCGGAGAAGGCCGACCTTGGGCAGGAGCGAGGCCACACAAAAGAGGCGATGAACTCTTCTTTTAACAACTTGATGTTTTGCAAACGGACATATAAAAGAAAGCAATATGCCATTATTGTAACTCATGCTGCCACCCAATATCTTTGCAGAACGGTAATCTATTGAAGAATCGACTCACTCCTCAATCAAGTAGAGATAAGAATAAGTGGAATGCAGACTTCCCATTCTTGTAAACACTCGCCAGGCAGCGGCTGCCGTGTTAGGTTTTTGAAGATGTCTTGCTTTCACATGCAGTCCTGTCTGTCGTGTGTGAATCCCTGGAGTGAACCGGCAGCTCCTCTCCATAAGGGGGCAAGAAATTTTTGGCTCCCACCCACCCACCCAATCGCGGACGGAGGGTATTCAAGGCCCTCCTTGTGCCACTTTTACCTCTGGCTCGATTTACCCGAAATGCTTGTGCGTCGGTCTGACCGGAGCTGTGGAGGCTCCTGGATTCGATCTGACCCCAGAACTTCCAGATCGAAGTGCGATAGAAAGACAGGCATGTGTGAGCAGATGGCGTGAGTGAAATATGAAAACTCTTACAAGGAGAAAAGATCTTTCAAGCCTGCCAAGCTGCAATGCCACACATAGGGCACAAGCTGCCCCAATGGCAGTGTTCTGCGAGATCGGAAACATGGCGGCCAAAGCATAACCTCAGCTGCTGATGCCGCCGTTGATGCCGCCGCTGCCACTCTCGCAGCTGATGCTTGTGGTGGTGGTGCTGCTGCTGGTGGTGGTGGTGCTGGTGCTGCTGGTGGTGGTGGTGCTGGTAGTGGTGGTGGTGGTGCTGGTAGTGGTGGTGGT
>CAJNJA010018566.1:0-10543 GCA_905231915.1 Symbiodinium necroappetens | reverse complement strand
TATATTATATTATACTATATTATATTATATGATATTATATGATATTATATTATATTCTATTCTATTCTATTCTATTCTATTATATTCTATTCTATTCTATTCTATTCTATTATATTATATTATATTATAGTATATTATAGTATATTATAGTATAGTATATTATAGTATATTATAGTATAGTATTTTATAGTATATTATAGTATAGTATAGTATAGTATATTATAGTATATTATAGTATAGTATATTATAGTATAGTATATTCTATTATAGTATATTATATTCTATTATATTCTATTATAGTATATTATATTCTATTATACTCTATTATAGTATATTATAGTATATTATAGTATATTATAGTATATTATAGTATTTATAGTATATTATAGTATAGTTAAGCCCTAAACCCTACCTACAGTCTCCATTGTAGTTCCCTTTTTTGGTTTAACCAATTTTGTATTCAGGATCCTAAAAGGTAACCCCAAAAAGGAACTACAATGGAGACTATAGGTATACCCTAACTACGTAGCTTCCCGAGTCAAGACTTTGGCAGACGGAAAAAGGCCCTCAACAAAAATAAACTAACCCCGAAGGGAAAAGCTGACCGGAGAGCTCTCTCACGGTCTTTCGTTGGCTTGCGACAGAGCTCGCTCGCGACGGCTGTGCCGCCGAGGAACCGCTACCTCCGCGAGCAGCTAAGCTCCGAGAGACGGAAAGGAAGGCTGGACTTGGACCGCCAGCCGCTGGGACTTTAGGTGTTTTGGGGTTTTAGGGCTTAAGGGTTTAGGGTTTAGAGTTCAGAGTTCGGGGATGTGTCGCTGCCTGGGGGTTGGTATGTCTCACTTCTCCACTCAGGCTGCTCGAAAAGTGAGCGGCTCCGTGCAGGCACCAGGCAGCACGGCTCCCAAGCCGGGAGTCCTTGCACATGCTAACCGGCGATGTCAGAATTGAAAGCTGATGTTCGCGTTTCACCAGATGCCTCTAGACTATAGACCTCACGAATTCATGTGCGGATGGAAAGATGCATCTGTGCTGTGACCTCGCACTCGAGTCTTCATCTGCCCACATGTCGCTGTTGCTCTGATTGCTGCCCCTCCAACCATCTCCTACGATGGCCAAAACTGCACTGGTTGAACAGTTTCAAGCCCTAACTCGACCATCTCCACGCCATAAATCCGAGCTCCGCCGACTCGGCTCTAAACGAACAACCCGCTGTGCACTGCAGGGATTGGCGTGGATACGTCGCTCCACAGCATCCCCCGAGAGAAGCGCATGCAAGAGGCCGAGGAACGTATAGAAAAAAGTCGGAGGCGACACCGAAGGCCCATTGTATCTTGCGGAAAGTTGGGTTGGGGGTTTCTGCAGAGTTGCGACGGAAGTGCCCTAAACCCTAAACCCCTAAAGCCTAAACCCTGGCCCTCAAAAAAAAGAAGCCCTGAACCCCTGGTTTGTTGCACTCCGGCAGTTGCCCAGGTCTTTCCACGACACCCACAAGGTTTACTCGCGGCTGGAGGCCATGAAAGTGGCCAAGGAGCAGGCGCAAAGAGCTCCGCGCCGCAGCTCCCACAAGGGAGTTTCCGAAACTAAGGGGTAAATTGTTTTGGGTCCGTATAATAAGGATCCTACTATTTAGGGTACTACATTAGGGTCCCCTATTTTGCGGAAACCCCCACAATGCCCAGAGAACTGCACCTCTACTCTGGAGGCCCTTGTCCGGGAAAGGGCAGCCGACTACACGAAAGACGGGAGGGAGGCAGGGGACCTCTTGCAGGGGTTTAGGGGTTTAGGGTTTAGGGTTTATGGGTTTTCAGGGCCTAAACGAGCCTAAACCCCTAAACCCTGAACCCCTAAAGCCTCTAGGACTTTAGGTCCTAGGTCTGATAAAGACTCCTCGAACGCCTGCGCCCCCCGGCGGGATCCTGGCGGTAGCAATGATCCCAAGAGCAAACTCACCTTTTGCGCACAGCCATGTTCAGGTTCCACGCGAGCTCCTGAGCAAGCAGGAGCCTGAGAGAGTTGGAGCACGTTGAAGCCGACTGTGCTTCCTGGAGTGCCGAATCCACCGAACCCGATTGTAAGCGCAGATGACAGGCCTTGTCCGGGCCCTGCAAGAAGCCAAGGTACAAGAAACAAATCGCCTTGAAGCTGGACCAAAGTGGCCAGCGCCGGAAGGCCCCAACAGAACATCACAGCATCCCTGTCAGGCTGACCGTGCTTTTAATATCTGAGATTGCCATCACGCTGGGGTTCATGAAGATACATAGCCCGAATAAGAAGAAGCAAGACTGCAATAGCAATAGCAACAGCGACATATCAATCTGATGCCGACGATGATGTTGGCGTGGTGGTGGTTGTTGTTACAGTCGCTGCTGTTGCCGCGGTTGTTGTGATTGTGACGCTTCTGCTGCGTGTGGAATTGTCGGCGTCTTGGTCGTAGTCGCCGTCGTCTGTGCAGGTCCATTCCCCATTGCGAACAGTTCCAGTTCCAGCACGTCAATACCGCAATACACGTGAATACCGCCCTTTGGCGTCCGAAGAGAACACAGCGCAGAGAGCTTGCGCTGCAGGGCGAGCGGCGTACTTCGGGCATGGAGAATCCAAAGTTCCATCCTCGGAGTCCCTGAAAATGGGTTGCTTTCCTGGGAGTCCCTACTCTTCAGGCCCCTAAACCGCAAAGTCTCCACCTCTCTGAGGCCTGCGCCACCTGCACTGGAGCCCCCGCCCGCCGCCCCTCGGCTTCAGCGGCTACCGGAGCCTTTCTCGATTCGATCGCGCTGGTTCTGAGCTGCAACGCAAGAGGCTGGAACGAACGGCCAGCGGCTCCCTCAAGCGCGGGGGCCAAGCACTCCGTCACCCTCGCTACCTATAGATACTATAGTTGATGTCTGAGCCAACCCTAAACCCTAAACCCTAAACCCTAAACCCTAAACCCTAAACCCTAAACCGAGCAGAATGCACCTGAAGGCCCCGGTCCCGGGAAATCCTCCTCCAGCGAACCCGCCGGCCGCGGCCGGCATCCCAACGATGCCCGGGCTGCCCGCAGCGTTGGGACCTCGGCTTTTTGTGCAGAGGGCAGTCCCTAACCCTCCAGGTACCTACTATATAGGGCCCTATAGGGCCCTAGGGGCTCTAGTACTCTTTTTAGTAGGTACCTGGGGGGTTAGGGAGTCTTTCGTCCCTGTCTTTGAGTCCGGCAATGCAGGCACTACGCCTGGCCTCCTCCTGGGCAAGGACGAAGAGGGGCGAGCAGAGAAATTTATAGGAGTTGGCCATGTGGGGGCAAAGCTGACTTCGGCACAGGAGGGCCGACCCCTCGCATGCCTCAGACCACAACAGGCACCTCCTAGTAGTAGCCTAGTAGCTGCTTTTCTCTAAGCAAGACAGAGTCGGAGCAACAGAGACTACGGGATGAGGGTGAGGGTTCAACGTGAATGTTTGCTGGAAGTCCTTGTTTTTGTCCGTGCCGGAAGGGTATGTGAGGGTGCTGGAAGTCTAAGTCACATCGCTACGCAACTACCCAAAGCCTACGTTCACTGCAGCTGCCTTCTGCACCTGTGAGGCTTCCCGGGCGCCTATCAGCTGGGCTCTCGGCTTCTCCCCCGAGCTTACACGGCTCGCACGGCTTGCACTTCGGAATCCTCCCGTGACCTCGAGGCCCTACGGGTTGCCTGCCGGCGCCCCAAAATCGCTCCGAAGACTTCAGCGAGCAAAGTGCTGCAAGCCTGCGCCGCTGCGGAGAAGCGCTGAGTGCCTGTGAGGCACAGGGACAAACCCCGGGACGCGGCGATGGCCTGCCGAGGCCGGAGACTCTTCTGCACTCCTCTTCGGAGCTCCCCGTTTCGCTGAGAGGTATCCACTTCCGCCAGGGCCCTCGCTCTTTACACCACCAAGCTTGAGGCACATCTTTTGCGGCCACCGAAGACCTTTGAGAGCTCTCTTCTGGCAGTCCACCGGTCGGATTCCCGCCCCCTGTGCTGCCACAGCCGCGCCCTGAGCGGCTATATCGTGGGTCAACTTTCAATAATTCGGGAGCGGCAGCTTCAAAGCTCAGGTCTGCGGCGGTTCCACCGTCTGTGGCCTTCGCCTGTGTAAGCGAGAGCTGTGTGCAGTTCGAGGTGAGTCAATAAATTGTTAAAATAGTCCGCGGGTACCATGACGCAGAGCGCCACCAGCGTCGCCACCATCGCCACCGCCAACCACCATTGCCAACACCAGCACACTCCTCGCAGCGTTGTCATCATGCTCGTCATTGTCGCCATCTGCATCATCATTCCCATCGACATCATAGTTGCTACTGTAAGGCTGGACACCCACGGCCAAACTCATCCCCCAGGGACATGACGATCATCCCCTTGAACATGCCCACAAGCATCTCTCACATCCGGTACGCACGGTAGTCTGTCAGTATTGTATTATTGTATTCGTGGTCTTATTATGGGCACTCTGAGAGAGCCCATCGGGGATCATCCGACACGGGCACTGTGTGAGGGCCCATGTCTAGGACACGGGCACTGAGAGATGCCCGTGTCGGTGCCTTGGGGAGAATCTTGGAGTGATTCCGTTGATGGGGGTGATCGTCCCCATGTTGCATCGATCGCCGAATGTGTGGCTTAGGCAGCGATGTGGCCACCTAAAATGCTACTGGCAGTTTCAATATCTCGGATCACGGTGTGTCACACTTCCTGGGCTGCCTGACTTTCATGGTATCCCATGGTGATCACTACTAGCTAGACCCCTCAAAGTCGGTGAAAGAATGGCCCAAAACCTATAGAAGGCTATTATTCTGCATACTGTTGGGGTCCTTAGGTCATTGGGTTCAAGACCCTCACGTAAAAATGTCACCTTTCGAGGTTCCCACTGCAGCATCGAGCTAAAGATAACGTTTCAGTCGGGCTCGCCGTCCTCCTCCTGTGGCGACCCCCAGCTGAGGCCGCTAGTTCTTGGTTTAGGGTTTAGGGTTTAGAGTTCAGCAGAAGGGCCCAGAAGGGGGTCAATACACGGGGGGCTTAGGGCGATTGAGATTTTGAGCTTCAGGACGGGATGGAAAACGGCCTGCTGCAGCTTGGCTCAAATCGCGGAGATGATAAGCAGCTGCTTCTGTCCAGCAATGGACACGAACTGCGATGCCCCAGCGGATCAAAAGGATCAGATGCAGAAGCTGGTCGAAGAGGCGCGGGGCTACCGCCAGCTTTTTTGATGAATGGACTGGGTTTCGCCTTTGTGTCAAGCTCCGGCATGCCATCGGTAGCCCTCAAGGACACTTCTAAGCCTGAAGCACAACTCGACATGCCCCCCCCCATGTGGGCAGCAGGTGCTGCAGAAGCAGCACAATGCATTGATTCTGCGGCTTGAATCCTGGCTTTCCAAGCTGGACTCTAAGCTGGACGAGCATCCACCACGCGCGATCTCGGATTGGGCTCGCCAGGCGGGTTTCTGCAAAGGGCTGGAGTTCCGTGTCACAAATCTACATCTGCCTTTATGTTTTGTGGATTGTGGCACGGCCACCACCACCACCGCCACCAGTGAGGCACCACCAGCACCACCAGCACCACCAGCCCTCACTTGCGCTCCATCTCGACCCTTTGCGTGAGCATAGGCGCGTAGGGGGTGGACTAGCTAGATGCGCGTCGGCCATGGCCGGCGGCACGCTCCAGCGCGGGAACTTGTATCTGTGAGGTTTACATCTGGTTATCAACATCTTAGTTTTTGAATTCGGTTAGGCCAGGCTTTGGGGTTAGGCCCTGGCTGGTCTCGTGGAAGCACCGGGGCACCCAAAGGATCCGACGAAGCTGCATGTTAATGACGGAGTGAGCATTGAGCAGGGTTTCAATGAGACTAGAGTTTGCGAACAAGGTTTCACCTAAACCCTAAACCCTAAACCCTAAACCCTAAACCGCACAGGCCCGTAGGATCGTTTCGGGCGAGAGGGCTTAGGCTTCGGATGCTGTGCCACGGCTTGTTCCGAACCCTACTTGCGAAACTCTATAAAACCCCTATAAATCCTAAAACCTAATCCCTAAATCCTAAACCCTGGCTTGGTCAATGTTAAGGATCCATTTTCTTTGTTGTTTTTGGGGTTTGGGTTGGCTATAGACCCTAAACCCTAAACCCTAAATCCGAAACCCTAGACCCTAGACCCTCCTAAACCCTAAGCCCTAAACCCTAGACCCTAAACCCTAAACCCTAAACCCTGAAAAACAAGGGGAGCCAAGAGGATCCTCCTTTTTGGACGCTCAGCTCCCGAACCTCTTTGTGTCAGATCTTATAAAGGCCCAAAGACCGCGCCATCTGTGGCCCTGTCTTCAAGCTCCTGAACTTAACCTTAGGGTTTATAGGGTTTAGGGTCTGGAGTCTGGGGTTATAAACTTCACTTAGACTTAGTTCTTTAAGGACCGGAGCTCTTGCTGGGTCTAAGCCTAAGCTTCGACCATGTCGATTTCGGCTGCAGGCCTCGGCCCTACTCGTAGATCCTACAACCCGAGGGGTTGCGGGTGTTCGACTCCGTGCAACATTCATGTCGATGACCGTGGAAGTTTCGCTGCTCAGTGGCAAGACAGCTACTGTGCAAGCACGCCTGGGCGAAAGCGTGGAGACGTTGAAACGACGGGCGCAGGTCGCGCTCGGAGGCAGAAAAGGAAGACTACTGGATGCCTCTGGAGTCGTTCTGGACGGACGCGCAGAGATCACGAATTCCCGGATTCAGAACGGTGACTCGCTGACCTTGCATATACGCAGTGTTGGAATTCAGTCCTCTGGTGAGGCTTTCGCTGCCATTCTTGGCGATGCATCCGTGGTGTCCTGGGGTGATGCTGCGAATGGTGGCGACAGCAGCGCTGTGCAGGCTCAGCTGCAAAACGTTCAGCAGATCCAAGCCACTGATGGCGCTTTCGCTGCCGTCTGTAGCGATGGATCTGTTGTAACTTGGGGTAATGATAGGTTTGGCGGGGACAGCAGTGCTGTGCAGGGTGTGCTGAAGAATGTGCAGCACATCCAAGCCTCTGTCAACGCTCTTGCTGCCATCCTTGGCGATGGATCCGTTGTGACCTGGGGTAATGGTGACTGTGGTGGCGACAGTAGTGCTGTGCAGGATCAGCTGAAGAATGTGCAGCAGATCCAAGCGTCTTCTGCTGCTTTTGCTGCCATTCTTGGCGATGGCTCGGTTGTGACCTGGGGTAGTGCTGCCTTCGGTGGCGACAGTAGTGCTGTGCAGGCCCAGCTGAAGAATGTGCAGCAGATCCAAGCTGTTGCCCGTGCTTTTGCTGCTCTCCTTGGCGATGGATCCGTTGTGACATGGGGTCGTGCTAGCTATGGTGGCGACAGTGGTGCTGTGCAGGCTCAGCTGAGGAATGTGCAGTGGATCCAAGGCTGTCGCGGTTTTGCTGCCGTTGCTGGTGATGGATCGGTTGTGACCTGGGGTAATGCTGCGCTTGGAGGCGACAGTAGTGCTGCGCAGGGTCAGCTGAAGAATGTGCAGCAGATCCAAGCCTCTGGCGGTGCTTTTGCTGCCATTCTTGGCGATGGATCGGTGGTGACCTGGGGTAATGCTGCGCTTGGTGGCGACAGTAGTGCTGTGCAGGTTCAGCTGAACAACGTGCAGCAGATCCAAGCCTGTCGTGCCGCCTTTGCTGCTGTCCGTAGGGATGGATCGGTTGTGACGTGGGGTCAGCCAGCCTTTGGTGGCAACAGCAGTGCTGTGCAAGGTCAGCTGAAGAATGTGCTGCAGATCCGAGCCAGTCGCGATGGTGCTTTTGCTGCCCTTCTTGGTGATGGATGTGTTGTGACCTGGGGTCATGCTGACGCCGGGGGCGACAGCAGTGTTGTGCAGGGCCAGCTGAAGAATGTGCAGCAGATCCAAGCCTCTCACGGCGCTTTTGCTGCGATTCTTGGCGATGGATCGGTTGTGACCTGGGGTAATGCTGCGCTTGGAGGCGACAGTAGTGCTGTGCAGGATCAGTTTGAAGCTGTTCACTAGGTCCCCATCCTTTTTTTATGGAACACAGCATCTGAGCCACATCCTGTCAACAGCAGGACGTCCGAAAAAGGCGCCCAGGTCCTTCGCAACATGGCCGGTTGATGCTCGTTCGAGCGGCGGCAGGGCTCCAGCTCGCGCAAGCACCCGCTTTGCGGGTTTAGTTCCTAAACTAGCCTAGAACCCTTATTTAGGAACCCTAAACCCTAGTTTGGGTTTGGGATTTGGTCGTGAAGTGGGGGAGGAGTAGATCTGGATAGCTGCGGATAGTCAAGGGGCACCGTGGGCTGTTGTTGCTGTCCTACGACAAGCCTTTGCTTAGCCTACCTGTTCCGAGCCTTGCTTATCGCTTAATGAGCAATTTTATCATCGTAGAGTCCTGGGGTTGTACAGGGTTCCCTCAAGTGTACCGCTCATCGCCGCTCATTTAGTTTAAAAGCAAGGATTTGGCGTGCTTTGACTGTAAAGCAGCAGCCGACTGAAACAAGTCGCAAGCAAACTGACTAGGCTTCATTTTGCTTTTTCGAGCGACAGGAGCACGGCTCGAACGAGACTAATTATAGAGTGTTCGAAAGGAGGTAGAAACGATCAACCTGGCCTATAGAGACGAGATACTGTGAGAAGCACGTAAGCAAACCGCTCACAAGGGACTAGACAAACCGGGAAGCAGTAGCAAAGGGCTTTGACAAACGCGAAAATTGGACCACCACCTGCCTTGCCTGCCTACCTCTGCCACCGACCCACAGTATTTATCTAGCCCATCAAGCAATCTGTATCCATGTGGGTACTGAATGAAAGATCTTCCGGGTCCTCCTGCACAGAGCTTCGGAATGGGTTCAGGCGACCCCGGCGCAGATGACGAACCGGCTCTCCAACAGGTCCACCCGGTCGCGGCAAAACGAGGACACTTTGCATCTGCGCATGAGAACCAGGCCTAAACCCTTAAAGAAGTTCCCTAAATCCCTAAAGCCCTAAAACCCTATAAAGCTCCAGTCCTTAAAGCCCCGGAAGGATCCAGACAAGGTGGAGGAGAAGCCCCAGAGGAGGTCCATCCATTCGGAGGACTACGAGCTCGCGCAGTCCGAGGCCGACCGGATCGAGTCCATGAAGCTGGGCTCGGGGCGTAGGGTTTAGGGTTTGGGGTTTAGAGTTTAGGGTTTAGAGTTTGCAGAGCACCCCCAGTGTGATTAATTAAGGGTCATTGGGAAACTTCTCATAGTAATTATTGCAGTGGGCTCGAGCACACTGGGAGAGCCCTAAACCCCTGAAGCCCTAAACCCCAAAGCCCGATAGCTAAACTCTAAACCGCCCCCCCCCCCCGCGACATCCCTGAACCCTAACCCCCCTCTTAGCACCCTCAAAACCCCCAAAAGCCACCGAGCGAAGCGGCGTCGAGCGAAGCGAAGCCCAGGAAGAACTTGGCCATGGCGTCGCGGCAGACGTCGAAGACCAGGCGCCGTGTTTCTTTTTTTTTGTTGAGGGGGGTTGGGAGTTTGGGAGTTTGGGAGTTTAGGGTTTAGGGTTTATAGGGTTTAGGGTTTAGGGTTTGGGGTTTTAGGGTTTAGGAGTTTGGGAGTTTAGGGGTGTAGGTTTCAGGGTTTGGGTTTGGGGAGTTTAATACGCTTTCTTTGGGGCCCGCTAAAGAGCTATATGGGTCAGGGGCGTTTAGGGCTCTGCGAGTTTCTATGGGGCTTAGGGAAATTTGGGCGTTTTTGCGTTGTTCTTCGTGTGGCCCTGTGGCTTGCTGCTGCATTCGGATCGGAAAGCGCGGCGTTCAGATACCTCTGGTAGGGTTGAGGGTTTAGGGGTTTAGGAGTTTAGGGATTTAGGGTTGAGGGTTTAGGGATTTAGGGTTTAAGGGTTGAGGGTTTAGGGATTTAGGGTTTCGGGGTTGAGGGTTTAGGGGTAGGGCTTCCGAGTTGCCAGTCCTCTTCGGTATCAGCCGTCATGCGCGGTCCCGTTTAAACACCGTAGCTTTAAGCTTTAAAACCCGAAACCCTCAACCCTATAAATCCTAAACCCGAAACCCTAAACGGCCCTAAACCCTATAGACCCTAAACCCTAAACCCTCAACGGCCCTTTGGTAAAACCCTTAAGTCCCCCTCAACCGACGCGCCCCAAAGGACCAAGCTGCAGTCCTGGGCCCGGAAGATGCAGCAGAAGGCCGCGAAGCTCGCGAACTCTTTGGCCTTCAACGTCTTCTTCGGCATGGCGGGGAGGGGGGGAGACCGGGCGGGTGGTTTAGGGTTTAGGGTTTAGGGGGTTTACGGTTTAGGGGTTTGGGGTTCAGGGTTAGGGTTTCGAAGGGGGGAGGGGGGGAAGGTTCAGGACTTTCGAGTTTCAGGCTTCTGGGCAGTCACAGACTTCCCCCCTGAGCTGCCCGGAACCTGCCAGGTCATCGTTTCCAACTCCGTGTTCTTGGGCCTCCAGCTGGAGTGGAGTGCCTGGCAGGTGCCGTTGGGGAAGGGACCTAAGCCCTACCTTGACCCCAAAGAACCAATCTGTTTTCGGGACTTTTATGAAGACTTCATAATCAGGAACCCTCAAAAGGTAGGTTCTTTGAGGCTAAGGTAA
>CAJNJA010018565.1:236-10543 GCA_905231915.1 Symbiodinium necroappetens | reverse complement strand
GGGGGGTCCTTATTATAGTTATAGTCTTACATACCACCAAACCCCATTCTAATTCTCAAGGCCCCTGAATTAATTACTATAGTAGCTGAATTACTACACCTTAAACTTTTTGGGATAAACTCAAACCTTCCGTCCCTCATAATGTTTGTCGCACCAGATAGGGTTTAGGGTTTAAGGTTTAGGGTTAAGGGTTTATATACCCTAAACCCTAAACCTTATAGAATATACCCTAAGCCCTAGACCTTATAGACATATCAAACCATCTTAGAAAGCCCTGAATCCCTGAACCCGTAAAGCTCTGAAAGCCCCAAAAGCCCTTGCCCGAAAGAGCCCAGAAGTGACACAGAGAGCCCCATACTCCCCCATTAAGAAGCGGTTTATGGTTTGGGGTTTTTGGGGTCTTGGGGTTTGGGGGTTTAGGGTTTAGGGTTTGTTTGTTTTTTTTTCAGTTGTTTGCAAGGCTGGTCTCGGCTACTAAGGCAATAAGGTTACGAGCATTTTAGGGCTCTGTGGTTTTAGCAGGGTGTTCGCTAAATCCTACATTGACCCTTTCAAGTTTCAACAATGCCCTCAGCGGAAGCCTTACTTAGGAGAACTCTTAACTATGTAAACGGTATTCGGGCTCCCTAAACCCCAAACCCCAAAACCCTAAACCGAAACCCTCAAACTCAACCCCTAAACCCCTAAACCCCTAAACCCCTAACCGAAACCCTCAAACTCAACCCCTAAACCCCTAAACCCTAAACCGAAACCTTCAAACTAAACCCCTAAACCCTCAAAACCCAGGGCAGCATTGGGATTCCCATGTGCCTCATCGCGATCCCTGTCACCAAGACACTCGGGGGCAAGGGAGGCCCCTGACTAGGCAAACCCTAAACTGGGCTCTTGTTAACGGATTTAATCTAAGTTACCATAGTGGGGATCTATAGTAAATGATATGGTTTCCTTGTAATTGTCGTAACCTAAATAAAATCCTTTAACAAGAACCCAGTACACCCTAAACAGCGTTTAGAGTTTAGGGGGATGGAGGCCCCGGGCCATGCTACCAACGGGGCCTTACTAAGTAGAGCACTCTATGAGGTTTCTGTGCTGGCTCAGTGTGGTTTGTTTAGAGTCTAGTGGCTTAGCAACTCGTATAGCCCATTGTTGGTGTATATTGCTGTTCAAGCATACAGTTCTGTCAGTACGCTAGGCCTTAAAGCCTCTAAACCCCTAACCCCTTATGCCCGTAAGCCCCACACCCTACAACCAATAAAGCCTGAGCCCTATATCCTCAAACCTAAACCCTATTCAATCCCTAAACCCGTAACCTTATTAAGGGTCCGACAAGGTATCCTTGAGAGTTTAGGGTTAGGGTTTAGGGTTTAGGGTTTAGGTTTAGGGCGGTTTCGGACGGAATTTCAGGACTTTTGATCTTGCTTGCAGTCTTCGGGCGCCTCCTCGTTGGGTGCAGGGTAAAGGGTTTAGGGTTTAGGGGGATCTCTGCCTTTTGCTGCTCCGTGGAGGGTATGTGAGAATGAATGCCAGGTAGTCTGGTGGGCTAGGTTGCGGCCCCTGGACCCTAAAGCCTAACCCCTAAACCCCTAAACTCCAAAACTCCAAAGTCCAAGTTCCCAAATCCCAAACCCTGGGCTTTCGACTCTTTGACTTGGCCCAGACGGTGCGGCAGGACAAGACTGATGTTAGCTTCCGAGAGTCGGCAGCGGCGACGGCCACAAGAGTTGAATGAGAATAGATGGGGGGGTTCCGAAAATAGGGGACCCTAAATATAGCACCCTAAATAGCAGGATCCTTATTATAAGGACCCAAAGTAAGGTACCCTAATTTTCGGAAAGTCCCACATGCATGGACGAAAGGGGTAGCGATGACAGTTGTGGAAGCTGCCGAACCAGCGTCGGAACAACAACAGCAGCAGCAGCAGCAGCAACAGCAACAGCAACAGCAACAACAACAACAACACATTAACGACATGATATGGTATGATACGATATGCTATATGATACATCGTACACAGTGTGTGTGTGTGAAACGTATAGAAGAACATATGCTATGACATGGCACGATATGTCATGGTAGGATAGTCAAAGATGCAGTATATTCTGCTATGGTATGGCGTGATACAATACAATAGTTGATATTATTATATGATGTGACACAGTATGATAAGAAGATATATGTACTGGCACGGTATGGCATGATATGACCTGGTATGAAAATGTGCTATACGATGTTATATGACTTATTGT
Source organism: Symbiodinium necroappetens (assembly GCA_905231915.1). Classification (NCBI taxonomy): domain Eukaryota; class Dinophyceae; order Suessiales; family Symbiodiniaceae; genus Symbiodinium; species Symbiodinium necroappetens. Next base: position 8,297 of record CAJNJA010018565.1, on the reverse strand, counting down.
CTTATGGTACGAGATGTCATGATATGTTATGCTATGGTGTGATATGTTGAGATATGATACTTCATGATTGTATGCTGTGATATGCTATGATATGGCAAGACACCCATGACACGTGTTATGTGGGCCGGCGTGCGATATGGCCTCATCTGATATGGTATGGCATGATGCGGCATGGCACGGCATGGTTTGATGTGATAACATATTGTACGACATGGTTTGATATGCGCCGGCTATTACTGACATGATAGGGTATGACATGACACGGTATGCTGTGGTGTGGTGTGGCATGGCAAGGAATGGTACAGTACGGTATGGTATGCCATGGTGTGATGTGATCTGATGCATCAAATCATATGAAATGCTGCCGTCGAATACTGTCCATTCGTGCAGATGTGGACAAGCTCAGCCGCATCGAAATGGCCGCGGTGCAAGACAATCATGAACCTGGGATGCAGCGAGTCATCTTGCTTGGTGGTTTGTTGCACTTGGGGCTTTCAAGCAGGGTTCATATTGACGGCAAACGAGGGCCCCCTGTTTTAAAGAATTCCCTCCTGTTTGTTATTTCTGAGGAGCAATTTGTTGCCTAAACTTTAAATCTTAAGCCCGCGTTTTGAGTGCAGGCTTCCCGGACGTAGCGGCTGTTGCTTACCGGCTTACCACTCAAAGCTTTTAAGTTTTGGTCCTAGAGTTCAGGGTACGGGGTTTAGGGTTCAGGGTTTAGGGTGTAATTAGGGTTTAGGGCTTATGCCTCATGACGCCATCTATAACTTACTCATGGTCTTCGCACCCTTGTACACTTTCCTCTAATGATTCAGGTCCCTAAACTCAACCATCTCGAAACCACGAAAACAGTCTTCGTATACGAGCTCTAAATCCGATCCAAAGTGTGAAATCCTGACCCTTAACACTGTAATCCGAAGCCCGATGCCCGAAACCCTAAACCGGTTTACGCTTTTTTTTTTTTAGGATTGGGGTTTACGAGCCTAAACCCTATAGGCCCAGTACCCAAAACCCCTACACCCCAAACCCTAAACCCTGAACCCTGAAATCTGAAGGCCCGATGCCTTATAGTAGACGCCCACAAGTTGGATGCCCAGCAGCCTCAATCCTTAAAAGTAATGTAGCAAGAATCCCAGCACTAGTTTGTCCTGAATCCGGTTTCGTTTATTGCAAACCATCCTAAACCTGACCGACCCAAAACCCTTAACCCTAAAGCCCCTAAGCCCTAAAGCCCCAAGCTCTAAAGCCCCAAGCCCTAAAGCCCTAAAGCCCTAAAAAGATAAGGCCTGGCTTTTCTACGCGCACGCCGTGGTGGCACCTGGGCATTTCTTGCTTCAATGGGCTCTCGGAAGCTAGGGTTGCTGTTTAGGGTTGAAGGTTTCATCAGACGTTTAGGATGTTTGGGTTGTGGTTTACGTAAGGTTTTGTGGGTTTAGGGTTTAAGTTTAGGCTTTAGGGTTTAGGGTTTTCGTGTGTAAGGTTTAGGGGCATTAGGGTTTAGGGTGTAAAGGGACCTTAGGGTTTAGGGTTTAGGGACATGGGCAGTCCTCGCTCGACAGGGCTGCCGTAAGGGTGTCTTTTTCGTGATTCTAGGATCGAGGGGTTTGGGGTTTAGGGCAAAGGATTTACCGTTGAGGGCATTGGCAAATTGGGTTTTGATAGCATTCAAACATTATACGGCTCCCAAAGGGCATTTAAAGACAGTGAGATCCAGATATTTATTATGTGGCGCTGTGGGCTCCCCTGGACCCTACGTATGTCTTGTGATCTGAAGCCCTGGGGCGGTGTCGGATGTAGGCCCCCCCCCCCCTGCGGATGCAAGGCACGAGGTCGGAGGCTTTAGTCCCGGCCAGGCTAGGGTTTAGGGTTTGAGTGCATTGACCCTAAACCCTGAACCCTAAACACTTAAACCTTATGAACCCTGAGCCCTGGACCCATGAGATCCAGGGTTTTCTGCAGTTTCGGGACTCGTTTCAAGGCTTCTGCTTTATTACCCCCCCACCCTCCGCCTCAACCCAGGAATGGCTGACCCAACACGTGCTCGTGACTTCTATGCTTGTGACTGCTTGTGTGCATATACATACATACATACATGTATATATATATATACAGATAGGTCGATGCAGAGATAGAGAGATAGAGAGAGAGATAGAGAGAGATAGAGAGAGATAGAGAGAGAGAGAGACAGATGCAGATATGATTGCTAGCGTGTCGTGGTGAAAGGGGTCTTTCTATCACGCTGATAAGCCGAAATCTTCGAAGGAGACGTCTTCTAGGACCCAGAGTAGGCCCTTTTTTAGGGCTCAGGTTCCCTTATAAGGTCCTTTAAACCAAAAAGGGCACCCTTTTTATTCCTAGGTTTCTCTTGGGTCTAGTCTTCTCATCATGAGGTCTGGCTCGTCTGCTTCGTGGTGCACTACTGGCTCTTCAGTGCACAGGCTGGTCCGGTAGGTATCTGGGACCTTAGTGCGTCTAAGTTTCCTGATCTGATCCCTCACCCTAAACCCTAAACCCCTCTAAACCCCTAAACCCTTAAACCCCTACACCCCTAAACCCCTAAACCCTTAAACCCTCAACCCAAAACCCTCAACCCTGAAACCTCAACCCTAAACCCTAAACAGCCCTAAATGTTACCCTGATGAAGAGCTCTGAACTCCCAAGTTGGCAGCTCCTCCTTCTTAGGGCTCTAGGGCTTAGGGCTGAGGGTTTAGGGTTTAGGGCTGAGGGTTTAGGGCTTAGGGTTTAGGGCTTTGTGTTTAGGGTTTAGGGTTTAGGTCCAAAGCTCAACTTTTGGCGGGTTTGGTTCAGGTTTTAAGCTGGAGCTGCATTTCTTCGCTCGGTTATGCCGATGATTTCGATGTTTCTGAGGTCTGCATTTTCGACGTTTCAATCCTTTGCTATTAACCCGTTCTGAGTTGAGAGCATCCATGGCCCAATCATGATGAGGCCCATGGTCGAATCTGCTTTGAGTTCAGCTCAAACCGTGTATGCTTTCTGCTTTGCAACACAAGTCTGCCTCTTTGCAGGCATAGCGGAATTGTTGTTCGGAATTCCCGACCTGTGCAATGTTAAGCGCGAAGCACGCACGTGCTGCAAATTGCGATACTTCTTTGGTTTCGCGATGTGTCACAGCACAAGGGCGGCAGGTCAGCCGCCCACCTTGTCTTTTCACAGGGCTTTAGGGCTTGAGGGTCTTTCGATTGATTAGGCCTCTGGGGGGCTTCAGCACATTACATACCCTTAGCATCAAAATAGCCCAAAAGCCTTGTATAATAGGGTCTTTGGGCCCAGAAGCCTTAAAATAGGAGTCCTTGGAGGGGAAGGGGTAGAGTTTTGAGGTGCTAGGACTGGTTCTTGGGTATGTAGCACTCAGACTGTTAGGTGGTCTTTCTTGTGGCATGATGGTGGCAACTTTCCATTTTATGGAACTGCCTCGCACGCGCCTAATTAGAATAGCAATGCCTAAACAAGGAAGCTTGCTGCCTTAATAATTTAGAAGAGGGTTTTGGGATCCATTATACTATAGTGAGAATAAGGAGCACCCCAAAATAGTTTCGGGAACTGTTTCGGCCCCTACCTTATGAACCCCCTGATAATCCAAAGACCGAGGCCTGAAACAAGAAGGGCTGGGGCTCGCGGATGCCAACATTGCTACGAACTCCAAGCATACGAAGGGTTTAGGGTTTCGGGTTTAGGGCTTTAGGGCTTTAGGGGTTTAGGGTTTATGGTTTATAGGGTTTTAGGGTTTAGGGTTTAAGGGTTTGCCTCAACCCTAAACACAAGCCCTCCAAGTCTAAACCCTAAACCCAAAAACCCTAAACCCAAACCCTCTGAGTCCAAACTCTAAACCCAAGCCCTCCAAGTAGAAATTAAACCCTAAACCTTAAAGCCCTAAACTCCTAAACCCTAAACCTTAAACCTTAAACACCTTAAACCCTAAACTCCTAAAGCCTTAAACCCCCCAAAATCCTAAAAGTCCGATGTCCGCCAGGCCAAGTTTCTTGACCTCCGGGTCAAGTGGCTGACAAATCTGCCTGCTCCGCGATCAACGACGGTGCTGGTCGCAACCGGGACCAAATTATGGAAACCTGAATGATTGCGTTTAGGGTTAAGGGTTCCTTGATTATCCTAGTGTAAGAATACACCCCAAGGTCTGATTTTCGGTAGGACGCACCCGAGAATTTAACTTACTGTTGATGATCTAAATCCTGCATTACCTCAAGGACCCTAAAACATGGGAACTACGTGGTATATTCCTTATTATGGGTAATGCAGGATTTATACCATCAGCCGTAGTACTTAGGGGCTTGTCTCTCCTCCTGAACACAGCTTCGACCCCAAATCTCCGGCCCAACCTCCCTTAAACTCCAAGCCTCCAATCCCCCTGGCCCCAAAAGATCTGAACCCTAAGACTTTAGGGTTTAGGGTTTAGGCCCTAAGCCCTAAATTCCCACCCACGCCCCCTGGTTCCGTTTCTATGCATAACTGGGGTTTGGGGTTTAGGGTTTGACACTTAAGATGCCCGGCATCCTTTCCACCCGCACTGGGCCAAACGATGAGAATGCAGCGCCTTTCGTTCAAGTCGGGTGATAAGCCTTTGATCATCAACCAACGACAAACACCCCTCCCAAACTTGGCATCACATTAATGAGGACGTTATTCCTAGCGCCCTTAGAGCAAGATAGTTATATAACTAGGCAGGGCTTCGCGCTCAGCTAGATACCGGCAATTGAAAGCTGGGTTGCTGGATCAAGGCGCTGTACGAGATGCCTGAGTTGAGGGCATTCCCCAGAGACTCCAATATCCCTTAATTAAGGAATATACCTTATATTATAATAGGAACCCGAACAGGATTTCAGGTATATTCCTTAATTAAGAGCTATTGGAGTCTCTGGGTCCCAAACCCCGAACCCGGAAATCCCTAAACCCTTAAACCCTTAACCCCGGCAGCCTCAACCCCGAAATGGGTAGTTCTTTAAAGTAGGGTCCCTTGCGGGGTCCGTTTTTTATAAGGGTGACGTACTATCTTTGGGACCCAAGAGGAGGCCCTAACTTAGAAAGCTACCCAAATGCTAGAACGAATTTTAATTCCCTAATCCCAAAACCCTAAACCCTAAGCCCTAAACCCTTAATTCCCGCTTGCTGGCCGAAGGAGGACATCCCAAAGGAATGGAGGTCCGATGCGAAGCTCAAGCAGCTCCCCAGCTGCAACGAGCATTTCTGTGGGCCAGGAGACTCCAATATCCCTTAATTAAGGAATATATACCTTAAATGACTCCAATATCCCTAAATTAAGGAATATACCTTACATCTTCAGGATTCCTAGTAGAATTTTTAAGCTTTATATTCCTTAATTTAGGGATCTTGGAGTCTCTGAAGGTTTGGCGAACCCTACCCTTCCAAGGACACGTAGACGGACGTCATCAATAGGCGCCTTAAAGGTCCCCAGCCAGGTAGGCTTTTTGGGGTTGGGGCTTTGGTTGGCCCTAAACTAAAAGCCCTAAGCTCTAAGCTTTAAGCCGTAAACCCTAAACCCTAAACCTTTAAACCCTAAGCCCTATAGCCCTGAACCCTAAACCCTAAGCCCTGTAGCCCTAAACACTAAATTGTGCGGGGGGGGAGGTCAATTTAGCCTTGCGACTTGGGAATTGGGAGGTTCGAGGGTGATGGCGGATTTGGCCTGCTTTAGCACTTCCTTAATTTTTTTCCCCTACCCTTTTTTGCAGGTTAAGGGTTTAGGGGTTCTTATCCTTGTCATGAGCTCTAATCTTGAACTTATAGGGATCCATACAAACACAAAAAAGACAGGTTTTGGTAGCTCAAGGACAAGGTACTCCCTGAACCTTGGTCCCCTACCGCAAGGACCCCACACCCTAAGCCCTAAACCCTGTCGATCAGTCCGGCGGGCCACAATGGAACTTCGGGGTATCGCGTTCGGCACTGATGTTTGAAGCGGATTCCGGCCAAAGGGCGTGGGGCTCTATGAAGATGAAGATTTAGGTCCAGGTCTCAGTGCCAGCAGGTTTTTTGTAATCAAGATCAGGGAATTGAAGACCTCAGCGCCTTGGCTGAGTTTGTAATTCTTGGCATCAAAAGTGAACAGTTTATAATGTTTCGGGTCGAACGCAACACTAGACGGCCGTGTGCCCAGGTGCTTTAAATTGAACCGCATAAAACCCTCATCAAAGCCCTATGAACGACCAGCCCTAAACCCCAAAACCTGTAGCTCGCCTGTGATACCCAAAAGCAAGCCCAAGCACCGAAAAATCCCGAAACCTAGAGGGTAGTTCTCTAAATGAGGATCCCTTTCAGGGTCTTCTTTATTATAAAGCTGCCGTACTATATTGGGGACCAAAAAATGGGACCCTAATTTATATAATTTAGAGGACTACCCAAATGAAAACTGCCTCTGAGGTTTTTCAGTAAGATCTTCTCCCCGGAAGATGTCCGCGAAGCCCACGTGGTGACTGCCTTGAACTACGGCGTCAGGGGACTTCTCAGGGGTTTTGTAGGGCTTTAGGGCTTTAGAGGAGTTTAGGGTTTATAGGGCTTAGGGTTTCGGGCTTAGGGTTTAGGATTTAGGGTTTAGGGTTTAGGGCTTAGGCTTTAGGGCTTTCGGGGGGTTCTTGAATTGGGGGTTTGGGATTTAGGGTTTACCTTACAACTGCCATATGTGGTGACTGGAGAAGACGAACAGGTCTTGAGAGCGTCTAGAGATTAGGGTTTAAAAGTTCTGAGGCTGTAGGGTTTAGGGATGAGGGCTTTAGAGGGTTTAGGTTTTGGGAATAAGGGCATTGGGTTAAGGGCGTCAGAGGGTTTAGACATACTGCTTTCATAAGTTGTTGTTATTTTATTTTATTTTTCCGGGCTCTTGTTACCGTTTTATGCAGGGTCTGTAATGTGTTTCAATCGGTTTACCGGGGGCTGTTTGAAAAACCCACCGTGTAGGCAACTGTGCTTCTAGGGGATTGGCGTCTGAGGGGCTCAGCGCTACGGTATGCAGGTTAAGGGTTGGGTTTGGGGTTACTATAGTTGGTTTAGGGCTAATCTTATTTTAGGGGTGTAAGGTTATTATAGGAGTTTAGGGAAATAAAGGGGTTAAGCGTCATTATAGGGGTTTAGGGAATAGGGTTATTCGTGTAATCCCCAGTCGCTGAGGTGCAGTACGCGGATGCTTTGGCCAAAGCGGTTTCAAAGAGAGAGCAGCTGCTGGCTGTGAAGCGTGCCTGGGCATTAGGGATCCTGCAATCCTAAGTGTACCATGTTTCCTAAACCCTAAACCCTCAACCCTAAGTTTAGGGCCGGAGGGCTTAGGGTTTTAGGGTTCCTTGCCGGGGGTTCCTTTACTTGCAGGTTCCCCGGACGGTTCTACAAGGCTTTCGGAGGTGAGGGATCCAAGTGCCCCAAACCCCTAAACACCCTATAAACCCTAAGCTTCGAGCTTTAGGGGTTTGGGGTTTAAGGAAATCAGGTGTGTAAGCCCTAAACCCTAAGCACCTCAACCCCTTAACCCCAAACCCCAAACCCCTCAACCCCTTAACCGCAAGCCATAAACCCCTCAACCCCTAAACCCCAAATCCTTCAACCCCTAAGCCCTAAACCCTAAACTCCTCAACCCCCTAACCCTAAACCCAGCGTTGAGGCCAAGCAGAAGCCACCGTGGAGAAGACCGGCAAGGAGGAAATGATCCGGCCAAGCTGCATCCTGTCCTTCAAACCCTAACGCAAAAGGTGCCCAAATAGTCTTTTGGTTTAGGGTTTAGGGTTTATATGGCCATAAAAAGGGCTCAGCTACAAGCACTTTAAAGTCTAATCGTTACTAAATGGGTACATGGAGCCTTTGGGAGAACTTACCACAGGATAATCAGGATTGCATGTAAGGGAGTCTGTACCTATAAGGGTCTTAGTACGGGGGCCTCAATAGATTGAATGGGGCCTTGGGGCATACCCAAGTATCCCAAAGGCTCCATGTACCTTCATAGTAGATACTTAGGCCTTAAAGTACCTATATAGGGACACCTTTAAGGCCTAAGTAGCTACTATGAAGGTACATGGAGCCTTT
>CAJNJA010018564.1:0-32547 GCA_905231915.1 Symbiodinium necroappetens | reverse complement strand
TAAACCCTAAACCGTTCTGCTTTGGGGGCTTCTGAGCATGCGGCTCGATGGGCATGCCTGCAAGCCGAAGCCCACTCTGGGGCGGAAGGCACCTGACATTCAAGACTCCTGGGGTTGGGGAGCACCCTTTTGGGGTTTAGGGGTTTAGGNNAGGAGCGGGGGGGCGAAAGGCTGCAACAGAAGCATCCCGAGTCGGACATCTCCTTGTCAAGGCATGACGGAATAGAGCGGAAGGGTGGGGTGGGGGAGGGGTGGGGTGGGGCAATCCGACCCTTACTTGTTATGACTAAATGGTAATTGTTGTTGTTGCTGCTGTCGTTGCAGATCTGTACGTAGATATTGATATAAATCATCATGAATGGGAAGCGCTTGTTTGCACGACTATGTCTGAGGCCTCAGGCCGAGCTTGGCTAGTACTGGCTACGCACTGGCAGCACGAAGACACGAAAAAAGAGGTCGCAACAATACCCATACTACTCCCTAGGGTTCCTTATTGTAAGTTTTGTGTAGTATAAACCCACCTAAGCCTTTAAAACCCTAAACCTTGCTCTAACCAAAAACCGAGGCTTCTATACTATCCACAAGCTAAGTCGTCCGACATGTCCCAGCTCAGCCCTGGATTCGGCCCTAGTCCATGGGTTTTGGGTTTGGGGGTTTTTCGGGGTGCTCCAGGCACCGGATAACTCTGGGAGCGCTGAGACTCAGAACGTAGGGACTTGACGACCGAAAACCCCTCATGACGGGCCTGTTGCCTCCACCCAAGAGCTGAAGGAAATAAGCTTCGACACCCTAGAAACCACAGTTTGTACTTGAAAACACAAATAGGTTTTTAACTAGAAACAGACTTCATGTTGTATTTCATATTTCATGTTGTATTTCATATCCCAAAGGACTTCGGCCGTTCTACACCCAGGCGCCTCCTCTGATGCCAGGGCTCTCAGCACACTCAGGTTGAGCCGTGAAGGTCACGAGGCATGTCCACGGCGAGTGCAGATTACGGATCGGAGGACCAGGGCTTCGATCGGGCTAGTCTAAACGGGGCTTTCTGCGGCGCAAAGGGTTTAAAGTTTGGGGCTGTGTCGAAACTGATCATGTTCCTCAGTGCGACAACGACGACGACTAAAACTGCGACTGCTGCTGCATCATACTAATAGTCACGCCAACAATGCTGATAATAACTACAAGACAACACAGTACGGGTGCTTTACGCAATGCGTTCTACATGCTGTTACCAGCAAGCGGCAGCACGAGGAGCACCTTCATTTCTACCCTCTGTGCCGACGCGCGTCTTCACAGTATTCTCGGGGATCTGTGTCGGGTTGTGTAACCCTTGACGGTTCTGGTCTAGGACTTAGGGTAAATATCGATGATACAAATAATTACCCTTGCTGAATTGGCAAGTCTTTGTGAAAACGGGATAAACCTCGAGGAGGCTATGAGGGCGCCGTACCATTTTTGGTGATCTAAAGAGGACCCTAGCTTAGAGAACTGCCCATACATATATATATATACATACCTATATACATACCTATATACATACCTATATACATACCTATATACATACCTATATATATATATAGATGTATATATATATATATATAGAGATAGATAAATAGATAAATAGATAGATAGAGAGAGAGAGAGATATATATATATACATACACCTATAGTTCTGAGACAGCTCAGGAGGTCCTACACCCTGAAGCCGAACTCGTCCCAAGCCCCTCGCAGATCCCCCCGGGGAGACTACGGATCCAGCTTGCGGCTCGGGCCGCTACCCGGGCCCGGGCCTGGGGGGTTAGGGCTTCAGGGGTCTAGAATTTGGGGTTTAAGGATTTTTCACTTGAGGGTTTAGGGTTTAGGGCTTCAGGGGTCCAGAATTTGGGTCTTAAGGGTTTTAGCTTAAGGGTTTAGGGTTTAGGGCTTCAGGGGTCTAGAAATTGGGGCTTAAAGGGTTTAGAGGGTTAGGGTTTAGAGCTTCGGGGGTCTTAGGGCTTGGGGGGTTTAGAGAAACTCCTCAGTCGATGGGGTTTTAGGTGCAGGTGGGGTTGAGGGATCAGGGAGGCGAGGGTCTTCTAATATATGAAATACTTAGGGTTTAGGAGTTTAGGATGTATGTGAAAGGCTGAAGGTTTAGGGTTGTGGCATACTCGAAATATCTACATGCCTCAGATCTTGACCACGGACATCTGCATCTCCAGAGCTCCATCGGCCTCATCCAGAAACCTTCAAAGGCAAGCAAGGAAGCTAGGGGTTACGGGCTTTTTGGGGTTTATAGGGTTTGGGGGGTTTAGAGTCATAGGGTTTGGGGCTTATGGGGTTTAGGGTTTAAGGAGTCTTTGGAGTTTAGGGGCTTATGGGTGTAGACGGTTTAGGGTTTAGGAGTTTTGGGTTTCGGGCTTGAGGATTTAGGGTTCTAGAGGGTGCGTACTGTGTTTGAGACGGTGGGGGTGTCGGCTTAAGGAGGATGTGAGCTCCTTTGTCGTGCCGGGCTCTTGGATGCTTTGCTAGGACAGGTCCGGGTGCGAGAACCCTATACCCTAGACCCTAGACCCTAAACCCAAAGGGTATATGAACCTTACCCTAAGTTGCTTTTTTCGGGTTTCTGTTGCCAATACTACAGCTATGGTAAATGGCTAGGAGTGCTCTTGTTGCATCTTCATGGCTATCCTTGAACCATACACCCCAACCGCAAAGCCTGAAGCCTACTGCCCAGACTCAAGGCTTGTCGTTGTCATGATTGCTATTCCTTTGACTACTGCTTTCATTACTGGTCCTGCCCGTAATGCTGCTGTAATTGCGACAAACCCTCAACCCTAAACCCCACTATGACTACTGCACGCACTGAACTCGTGCACTTTATCCCCCAAGCCATGGATGGACCCATGACTCCCCAGATGCCCTGAAAGAAGGCCCGGAAGCCCAAATCATGGCCTAATGCCCAAGACCCCCGAAACCTAACCGAACCACTAAGGCCCACGAGCCCAAACCCTACAAATGACCAACGTCCTGAAAACGAAAAAACCCTGAGGGTCCTGAAACCGTCGTCTTTTACCCTAAGCAGCCACATAGCATACTATCATATCCTTTCTTACGTACCATATGTACTGTATTACTGCATACTACAAACTAGATAGCCGTATCTTTAAAGTAAGCTTGCAACCGCAAAAAACCAAGCACTGAAAAGCTAAAGCGGCTCGTGAGCGACGTCGCCGTCGTCGTCCTCATATAGAGGTCCTGGGGTCGCAGCCGAAGGGGCTTCAGGGTTTTTGTGCTCTTAAAGGTTTTGAATTTGGGGATTTAAGGGTTTTTTGAGTGTATACGGAGCTTAGGGGGCATGAAGCTTTGGCTTCAAGGGCTCCATGAAGCTTTGGCTTCAAGGGCTCATTAAGCGATCGGTCAGTGCTTTAGGGATCCTTGAAGGGCTCTTTAGGGGTTCCTTTCGGGATTCTCAAGGGTTGTCATGGGGGCTGCTGGCCCTGAAACAAAAGCAGCTGAGGCTCCTGAGGTGCGAAGAATCTTCAGTGCATGCTCCGCCTCGTCGGATGGACGGCTTGGGGGGTTTGCGGTTCTATGGGTTTGTAAAGTTCATAAACCCTAAACCCTAAACCGGTTTTTCGGAGGTGCATTTGAGGCGATGCGCCTCGACTCGGGGGATCGTGGTCGGCACACCGCGATAGAGTATACTATAATTATACGAAGGAACCCCCAACATGGCATGGCCCTAGAATAGGATGGGGCAGGTTGATAAGGATCGGTCGATTGTTTTGCCTTATTTTTTGCGAAGCTTGGACTGCATTGTTCTGCAATGACTGGGTTGTAGTAGCCTGAGAAGCAGAGAAAGGGTGCACTCACCATCGTAGAACATGAACTTTCGATGCAGCTTGGCACGCTTGAATCCTCGAATACGCTTCCCACAATGCATGCATAACTTTATTTGCGAACACCAGAAATTAGACATGACCTCTACCTTCTACTGTGTATCCCCAGAGTAGCACCCAGGGTCACCCAGGATATACACTACCCCCGAATACATTCACATACCCCCCCAGCCGCAGCCGATTAGCAACCAAAGCCTCATCGCCACAGATCTGCTCTTCAATAAGCACAGTGGGCGTCGGGGACGGCACCCGCTCATATCTTGGCGACTGTGCAGTTTGGGGGTGAAGGGCAAGAAGCCTTCGGACTCTCATAGTTCAGGGTGTCAGCGCTTGGGACAGAAGGTTTTACATGTTATAGTAGAAGCCCAAAAGTTGGAAACCCAATAGCCTCCATCCTTAAGAATAATGCATAGGGAATCCCAGCACTAATTGTCCCTAATCCGGTTTCCAACTTTCTGGGGGTTTACTATAGAGTAATTATGGTATTTGTGCATCTCAATGCTGTTGGAATGAGCTTCACGGTTTAGGGCTTGGGGTTTAGGGTGCTAAAGAATCGCGGGTTCGGGTTTGGGTTCAGAATTTCAGGATTTGCAGGCGTGGGCACTCAGACGATCCCAGGTAAGTTAGGGGCCTTCATTTTTGAGAATAGGGTTTTGGGGCATATTATACCACAATTTATAGTAAGGAGCCCTGAGCTAGTATTGGCAATCACTAGGGCCCCTATAGTACAGATCCAGCAGAGGTTTTTCTATCGATTGACTTGATTATTCATCAGGTTCCTGAGGCCTCAGCAAACCCGAAGCCCAGAAGAGTCCCAGAAGCTCACTCCTCCGAAACCGATGCAGCCCCTAGATCAATACCCGATAACTTCTTAAAGCGGCACGGTTTAGGGTTTAGGGCTTATAGGGTTTAGGGCACGGTTTAGGGTTAGGGTTTGACAAGCGCAAGTCCCCTTGAAACCAAAGCCCTCAAGAGCGCAGCCCGAACCCCTTGAGGAGCCAACGGAAACCATAAGAGCCAAACAACCAAGGACCTTAAACCCTCCGAATGGGTAGTTAGGGTCCCCCCTTTTGGGGTCCTTGTTGTAGGAGTGTCGTACTATTTGGGGGACCCAGAAGACGTCTGCTTCAACTTGAAAACAAAGGGCTGCCGGTGCATCCGGCGACTGGTCTTCTCTCTCCTGGCCAAGTTCCCAGACCCTCCATCTGCCCTCTATTAAACCCTAAATACCCCTTATTTGGGACCGTATGCCCTTTTTTGAGGGGGTTTCAGAGGGTTTGGGTTTCAGGGTTCAGATTTAGAGCTTAGGGCTTCAGGGTTTTGTTGTTTCAGGGTTTCAGGGCTTAAGGGTTTTTGGGTTAGGGTCTAGGAGTCTGGGGGGTTTTAAAGTAAGCGTTCGTATGAAGTGGCTTTATGGAGGTTCTGGGGGCTTTGGGGAAGCTTGTGGGAACCGCAAGATTATTGGAGCGACACAGATTTAGGATTTCGGTTTAGGGTTTAGCGTTTAGGGAAATTGGAGTGCACAGATTTAGGATTTCGGTTTAGGGCTTATAGGGTTTAGGGAAGTGCGACATCAGGTTCGATGGGGACAGGTTGGTGGCTTCCGTTTAGGGTCTCTCCGCCCCGAACCACCAAAACCCTGTGATATAGAGGGCTGGAATCGCTAGGTAGCAATGTTGATGATATAAATCCTGCATTACCTTAAGGACCCTAAACTATGGGACTTATGGTATATTCCTTGTTATGGGTAATGCAGGATTTATATCATCAACCGTAGTACACCTTTGATCCAAATAAAGTACAGCTACCCTCAAAGCCCTGTCCGAATTAATACAGGTGTGTTCTTGGAGCTATGGAGGCCGGGCCTTATACCAGTTTGCATGATGAGAAACGCAGGGGCCTAAATAATTACCAATACTATTCCATTAGTATTTTGTGGGTTCACTGACCATAGCCATTATCTTAAGGCCCCTGCATTCCCTAAACCCTAAACCCTGAGTTCAATCCTGCAGACCAGAGCACACCCTGCACCGAAGGCCTTCATGGACACCCTTGATTCAAAAACTCCTCTCCTTCAATCATAGGTCTCTAAAAAAAGGATCTTCTGGTTCTATCAGATTCTAACATGGTTTGCTAACCACGTGTCTACAGTACCATGCTAAATCCGGAACTCGAACCTTGCAAGTCCCCAGAGATCCTCCTCCAACCTAGCAGTCAATGAACCCTGAACCCCCGCAGTCTTGTGATGTTTGCCTCATTGTTCCTGCTGATGTTGTCATTGATATCTACCGTCATAAGTCTGCACATTAGAAGGTCTACTTCGAATTCGTGTACCACTAGAATGACTAACAGAGTTGCACCTTTAGCCTCAATTGGTGGCTTCCGAAAATAGGGGACCCTAATATAGTATTATTTTTAGGACCTCAACATAAGGTACCCTAATTTTCGGAAAGTCCCAATTAACCCGGGGAGGCCTGACGTCATCTGCCGTCAGGACGGGCCGCTTGGCAGGCGGTGCCACCGCAGGCGCCGAGGGGGGCGGAAGCGAAGCTTTCGGCGCCTCGACTTCTGGTTTTGGCTTTAGGGGTTTGGGGTTAGGGTTTAGGGTTGTTGGGATACCTTATGGTCGAGTTTTCTAGGGAAGAAAAACATGAGGCAAGACTACTGCTACTTATGATACTTCTTTCGTGTATTCAAACGATACATCGGTTGCAAACAGAGAGACGAAGGCTGAGGGATCCTTGGCGGAATGGTTCTTTGCGTGTACCGACAGATGATCTTCAGACAATGCAAGGGCTTCTCGAGCCCCAAATTACTAAACCCTGGCTCGCCGAGGTTCGGATGACATGTTGGATGTCGATTACTGCTGCTACGTGAAGATGGGACCTTGGCATTAGGGATGAACTGCAGCGGCCTGGCTACAGCGGGCCCCCACTCTGATCTTCTGTTGTTGCGGATCTTATGTTGCCGCTGAGAAAAAGCATGACAAGGCTTCAAAATGACAGCGGATGAAAGTACAGGCGCACACAGAGTCGCAGAGTCGCACAGGCACTGCACAGAAAAAAGAAGCGGCAGCTCGGCTGAGATAGAAAAAGAGCTGTCCAGAAATTCAACTACATCCTAACTGCAGAGGTTCCTGGGTTTAGGGCTCCTAGACCCTCCATCTACCCTCCATTGAACCCGAAAAATACCTAGCTATTTGGGACCATATATGCCCCTGTTTGAGGGTAGAAGGAGAGTCCTCTTCTGTATGAGCCCCACAAGTTTACAGGTAACCTGCTCAGCAACTGACTGGTAACCGCTAGATAGTCACCCTTCTTGGAGTCCCTATATACTGCAACCGCCATAGCAAAGCCGCTTTACAACAATAGCCTGAGACATGGCAATCGTCTAGGGCATTAGTAGCACTTAATGACTTGAGCATCTCGAAACCATCAACTATTTCAAAAGAACCAACTCCCTCATCGCAACTCCTTCGCCGCCGCCTCCGCTGGCTTTGATGGCTCGTCGGCCGCCTTTATCGGCCGTTTCGCTGCAGGAGCTTCCGTAGGCGGAGTCACCTGGCGGGTTGAATAGGCCGTAGGGCCTTACCTTAACCTACAAAAACCCACTTTTTTGTAGGGTTCCTGCAGTATGAAATTCCATGTCAGAGTTAAACATAAGAGCCGACAAAAGAGCAGGTTATGGTAGCTCAAGTAGTTCAAGGTAGGAACATAGAAACCTCCGTAGCTAAACAGAGCTGCACCTCAAATCGCAAGATGCACGGCCCACGAATCAAATCTCGGCATGAGAAACCCACGAAGCCACTGCTGTGGAGCCCCAGTTGCTTGGAAGTTTCCTGGAGCAGCTGTTGATGGACATCACATCTTCATAGCTCAACAACCTAGGGGCCGAGTACCCCAGCCCAAAAAGGTTAACCTTTTGATTATAGTAGGATTATATAAGCCCCGAAAGGTTAAAGGTGACCTACTCAGCCCCTTAGACAAAAACCCACATACGATCGCTACTGGCCGGCGTCGAAAGCTAAACCCTAAATCACAAGCCCCGAAACCTTCCCCCCCGCAACCACTCCGACGTGTGCAACAGCCTGATCGTGGCTGCGCTTCATTGGCCAGCGGAAATACACCGTGATAGCCTGGAACTACGGAAGGTGTTAGGACTTAGAGTTTAGGATGTCGGTCTTGGGGCTTTAAGCTTTTGAGCTTAAGGGGTAGAATATGGCTGGGGGCTTGAGGGTGTCCTACTTGTTTAGGGAACGAAAGGTTGACCTTCGGGATTATGTAGGGCTGTAGGGTTTATAATACCCCAAACCAAATGCACAAGCAACATATACTAACTTATCGTCTATGTCTACAAAATACACAGTATGTATGTATGTATGTATGTATGTATGTATGTATGTAGGTATGTATGTATGTAGGCATGTGTCTATAGGTATGTGCATGCATATATATATATATACATATATTGTATATATGTATGTATGTATACATGTACATACGTACATACATACATACATACAGACAGACAGACAGACATACAGACATACAGACATACAGACATACATGCATACATACGTACATCCATACATACAAACATACATACCTACATACCTACATACGTACGCACGTACGTACGTACGTACATACATACATACATGGATACATACATACATACATACATACGTGCATACGTATATGTACATATATATACACACAAACATGAAGGCTGCGCATGAGGATCCGACGATCCTTTAATGTCGCAGTCTCTGGCAGACTCATGCTAAGCTACCTTGCCTTCACGAGCCTTTGTACGTATGGGTCGCGGCGAACACGATTCCAGTCCCATTGTAGGTGTCGGCGATGCTACTTGTCGACGTGCTTCACTTTCTCATAATATCTCCGAATCAGGCGTCTAAACCTATCACCAGTCGTGCTTGGAGCACCCTTGCAAAGGCCGACTGTGCGTCGTATTCGCTACTCAGTCGTTCCTGCGGTTGCTGCCGTTGCGCAAGGATCTCGCAGTCGATGTAATATAGGGGCCTTAATGATTAGAATTGGGTTCGGGGGTATACTCTACTATGTTCATAATAAGGAACCCCCCAAAATAGTACTGGTAATTATTTAGGCCCCTACATCAGGGTTCCTATGACGTCGAGTGGAAGCGATGTGGGCAACTGCTTCCACAGAGTGAGTTTGCCTTCATGCACCAACCGGCACGGTGACAACCGACCGAGCCGTCCAATGTCGTAAACCCTAAACCCTAACCTCTAAACCCTAAACCCAGGCCCCGCCACCCCAAGGCCTAAAGCCCTGCAAACACTAGCTGATGTAAGGGCCTTAATAATTAGGATAGGGTTCCCTTCAAGGGTTTTTAAAAGGGTCTATTAAGGGTTTAGGGTTTAGGGGCCTTAATAAGAAAAATACGGTTTTGGGGGGCTCCTTTTATAGCACACTTATGAAAAGGAACCCTAAGGAACCACATAGACAGTTATTAAGGCACCTATATTCTAGTCTCCATTCTAGTTGCTTTTTTGGTTTAACCAGTTGTATATCAAGGAGCCAATAAAGTAACCCCCAAAAAGGAACTACAATGGAGACTCCAGGTACCGGCCGAAACCCCTGACCCAGCGTAGGGCGTGCCAAGGGGCCGTCAGGTTTTGCTCGCTGCCCCGATTGAAAGCCTCCTGCCTCGGTTTAGGGTTTGGGGAGGTTTAAGGTTTAGAGTTTAGGGGCTTAGGGCTTTAAGGTTTATGCGTTTCACTATAGTTGTACTAAGGACACCCCGAAACTAGCACAGGTATGATTACTTAGGCCCGTATATATTAAGGATGCCCGAAGAGAGAAGCCCGATAGGAGGAGAGGCACAGTTGCAGAGACCTTGCATGGCATCGTCCCTTCGGCCTCAGGGTCCCATGTATTGGTTTCTAGGGTTTAGGGGTTTAGGGCAGGGTCCTATGTGTCGGTTCATGGGGTTTAGGGTCTTAAGGTTTAGGGGTTTAGGGCAGGGTCCTATGTGTGGGCTCATGGGGTTTAGGGTCTTAAGGTTTAGGGGTTTAGGGCAGGGTCCAATTTATCGGCTTATAGGATTTAGGGCCTTAAGGTTTAGGGGTTTAGAGTTTAGGGTTTTGGGGGCCCTGAAAAGTCTTTATGAACAGGTACCTCTATACAAGAACCATGAATCAAGGGAAAGTAAGAAATTTCACCAAGTGCCAGCTAATCGTGGTTCAGCATCGGTCCTGGCTTGATCTACGCGCCTGTGTACGTGGAAAGGAGGCCTAAACCCAATCTGATGTAATGAAGGATCCTCTTCTGCAGCCCTTAAAGGATCCGTTGAAGGAACCCTCTAGAGATCCTTTGAAGGAACCGGTAAAAGGATAAATCGAAGACGGCTAAGTAATGTAGGGGCCCCATTGCTTGGAACCAGGTTATCGAGGAAACTCGCACTGTAATTCACCAGGGGTTGCGTACAAACCTATTGCTTACACCAACTTGCCAATAGAGGGGCCTTAACCTCAATAATTAGAATAGGGCTTTTGGGGCTCGCTACAATAGAATTACAATACGGAGCCCCCAAAATAGTATTGGTAATTACGTATTCAGACCCCTACAGTTTTCAGACGCCTCTTCTATCAGTCTCGAAAGTCCTTGCACCTTCCCCTGGACTCCCGAGGGTAGTTTAGAGGACCTTTTTCGAACCGTTACAGAACCCTGCTCGAATCATTAATGGCATCGCTTCAGGCTTCGTCCTTCTGGGTCCTTGTCAAGATCGAGTGCAGCTCTACTGATTCTGATAAGCTAATGCTCGTTTAGCAATCGATTGTGAATTTTTGGGGGGTTCTTGAGTTCTGAATCCGAGAAATTTCATGAAACGGAGCAGCCGGCAGTAAAGCCAGCTACTCGGACTGCCTTGAAATTGCAAGCCCTTGAAGACCCCAGAAGTGTCAACAGTAATATCGTCACAATAGCAGCTGCAGTATGGCATCTCGGTATTCCAGCAGATGCTGGCTCAAGTTAGACTTTGGGCCTCGGGGGGATCGAATGAAGTTCATGCAGAGCTCAAGAACCGCCATCTGCTCGAACCCCCTAAACCCCAAAACTCTAAAACAATAAAACTCCTAAACCCTAAAGCCCTAACAACACAAAAACCATTCGGGTGCATGGTCATCTTGATTTCTGAACCCTAGGCCGCAGTCAAGGCCAAATCCCTCAACAGTCCCTAGGTTTTAGGGGTTTTGGGGGTTTTGAGGGCTTTAAGGGTTTAGGGGTCTAGGGGTTAGGGGTTTAGGGTTCAGCTGGCACGGCAAAAGCCCTCCAACTGGTATGGAGAGCCCTTCAGGACAGGAACTTCGAAAATGGGGACAAGGCTGGCCACGAACTCTGTGCGGAAGCTATCGGCCAAGCTCTGCGAGTGAGCGAGGCACTGCCCTGCCCGACGCGTTCCGGCCTTGTCACTGAAGGCGGACCAGCACAAGCGTGAAGGTGGATTCTGCTCTTTGAAGCCTGTCGGGGCATGAACTTGGAAATCGAATGTGCTGGCCCGCACTTGCAAGGGGTCGTAAGCCCGCTCCATAGCTAGGGGTTATAGGGTTTAAGGGTTTAAGGGGTTTAAGGGCTTAGGGTTTGAGGGCTAGGGGTTTACGGTTAAAGGTTTAAGGGGCTTAGGGTTTAGGGTTGGGGGCGCAGTTTTTCAAAAGAAATCAGACGCTGCCCGGTCACGTCAGCTCCGCAGCTGCGCGGCGCTCGCTGCCACAGCTGCGACGGAGGAGCACTGCAAGCTCCTCTGGCCGAGAGGAAGCACCAAGGAGCGGTGCAGGGGTTACACAGCAAACCCAATGCCCCTTAATTAAGGTTACATGGTGTAGTGTATCATACTATCTACGTATATATATATACACACATACTTATGTTTTAAAATTCTGTTACATGCTGTGATTTTACCGTATACGTATATCATACTGTATCGTCTGTTAGATTCTGCTATATTATGGCGTGATATATTCAGGTATATGCATGTTTTAGTCCATGCCTTCGCCGACCCCGGCAACCCGAAGCCTTGCTGGAAAACTCCTAAAACTTTAACCCCCTAAACCCTAAACCCTAAACCCTTAAAACCTAAAAACCTAAACCCCTAAAACCCTAAACCCTAAACCCTAAAACCCTAAATCCGTAAACCCTAAAAACCCTAAACCCTAAACCCTAGAATCCTGAGGCCCGAAAACCCTAAACCCTAAACCTTAAAACTCTAAACAGCAAAACCCTAAACCCCAAAACCAAAAAAAAAACTAAAACCCTAAACCTAAAACCCAAAAAACCCAAAACCCCAAAACACCCGAAAACCCTAAAAACCCTAAAACCCAAAATCCCGAAAAAACGTGGCTCGCTTCTCTGCCGTCCTCGGCGGGTATCTGTTCAGCGATGCCATCGCCTCGGGGCTCGGTCGTTTAAGGGCCGGGAGCCTGAACCCGAGGGTGTAAGGGTTTTAGGGTTTTAAGGTTTTTAAGGATTAGGGTTTTAGGGTTTTAGAGTTTTTAGGGTATGGGGTTTAGGGTTTTTAGGGGTTTGGGGTTTTTAAGGTTCAGGGATTAGGGTTTAGAGTTTGGGGTTTAAGGCTCGGGGTCTAGGGTTTCGGGTTTAAGGCTCAGCAGATATGCAAATCCAACGCCGTTCTAAATCGCTTCACTTTCCAGCAGGGGATTTGCAAGTTGAGTGCTTTCTTAAAGTCTTGCAGTGCTTCTTCATGTCCAACAAAATATTTCTGATTTGCAATGTTTGCAAATGGGACGCTTTTCTAAATCGTTTGATTCCATTCTGGCTTCATGCTTTTTGAAGCAGGTGCGGACTTCTTGCATCAACACTCCTTTGATGTGTTTGAAGCAAAATTTAAAATAAACTCAGTGCCACAAACTCTGATTGTGCTGCATGCAGCGTCTTCATCCGCAGGGGCCATATTGACATCCCGCTGTGGCTCCTGCTGTGGCGCTTGGCCTCCGTCATTGGAGCCACGTCCTGGCTGGTGGCGCTCGATCGCTCATGGGGAGGTGTGCAACTGCTCGAAAAAGTTTGGGGTTGCTTGAGTGGAACAGTGCGTCTTCTCAGCACACCAGCCGCGCAGCACGTTGTTTTGGCCCCCGCCGCTCCGGACTCACCCTGCCCGGAGTGTAGCCTCGACGGGCTTCGCGCGTTCGGCTCGGGCCAAACTTTGTTGGATCCGAGAGCGAAGATCAAAAACCTAAGTCATGACAATGCAACATGGCTCTTTAAAGTAGAGTACAGGCGCTCCCTACTTCGAGGTCGCTCAACGTGCAAGGATCAAGATGCGCAGAGCCGAACAGCTATTTTCTCAAAGTTTCAATGATTCAGGGTTCGGCGGCTATAGCCATTTGGGATATGCAGGTAGAGCACCTCCATATCCGGCACACGTTTGGGGATTTGACATTCACCACCAGCAATTGTACGAAGGCGCGTACAGTGCAGCTTGTGTTGTTTCCGTTTCAGCCGTCCGGTGCTTTCTTTTGCTTTGGGTCCTACCCTTCCCTTTCGCTTCCTTCCCGAATGGTTCCCATCTGTTGTACATAGGCGTGTGCAGCGCAGTTTTGTTGTTTCCGTGCTGGCTTTGTTTTGGGTCCTACCCTCCCCCCCTCGCTTCCCGCCTGTTTGGGTCCCCACCGATGTACATAGGCAGTGTACAGTGGCTCAAGCCCGCCTTCCCGCCTCCCCCTCCCTCCCCGGTTGTGTAGGGTTGCGGTTTCAGTGTGGGCGTGGTTTCGTTCAGGAAGTAGGACATACTTGCCTAGGTCCCCAGCCGGGGGAAACCAGGCTTTAATGAAGCTTTGACTTTGGACTTGGTGCCTTCGTCGTCCGAGTCGACCAGGATGGGCATAGCAGGGGGAGGCTCCTGTTCGACCGAGCGTTCGCGCGTGAGCAGAGACTTGACGCTAGGCTCTGCTTTGATGCGAAGCAGGTCCTGCAACAACCGGACATGCTCTAGTACAGGCGCCATGGCAATCGTGGCTGGCACTTGCCATAGCGGAAGCTGAAATGTGCTGAGACAGGAGGCCCACTCGGGTTGCCATACACAGCATCGAGCTGAGACGACGGCAAGCATTGGCGAGCACTTGCGTCCAGGTGCATCGCCATTTACAACCTGTCACCAGCGCCATGCTGTGCAGGTCATCTAGGCGGACATAGTCACCTGGCAATAATAGCTCCACATAGCGGTCCCCGGCTGCTTCGAGCACCTGCAATTCAGCTGGATCCGTGGCTTCTTTGTGGAGCTCATCCAAGACCGAAATCAAGCCGTTCAGGAAGCCATGCTCCCACTGATCGATGAATGTGGCTTCCTCGGCATCCACACCAGGGATCGTGGGGGCCCCTGATGCATTGCACTCCACAACTTGCATCTCAGCGTTGATTTGGAATAGCAGCGCACGCCAAAAGGACCACTTGTCGCCACAGATTGCTTGCAAACGACACCGCATATGTTTCGGCGGCTCAGCTGCGGTGTGCTGCAAGTCCGGGACCGGGACATGAACCTTTGAAGCTCCCTGTTGATGGTCGCTGCGAGGACGGGAAATCTGAGGCGCAACTGCAGCGTATACAATGCTGCCAGTGTCATTGATCGCAAATCGGCATCCGGGCGCTCAGTGTCCACTACCTGGAAACTCTCGCCATCGCAAGGCTTGAAATGCACCAACACCTGTTGCGGAGGGCCACTGTCCGCTATTCGCCAACCCCTCCGTGAGGTTTCTCGTGTGTTGACCATTTCTTTCAAAGTTTTTGCTGTTCCCAATTGTTTTCGTGTATCCACCCTTCCTTTCAAATTTTGGGGTGTTCCAACCCTCCGTGAGGTTTTTCGTGTGTCGACCATATCTTCCAAATTTATCGCTGTTTCCAATCGTTTTCGTGTTTCCACCCTTCCTTTCAAATTGCGGGTTTCCTTTCAAATTTGGGGTGTTCCAAACCCTCCGTGAGGTTTTTCGTGTGTCCACCATTTCTTTCAAATTTTTTGCTGTTCCCACTGAAATCATGCAATTTTTGGGGTGTGCGAACTTGCTGTTCAAAATTTTGAGCCTTCTAATCTCAAAAAATCAACTTGGAAAGAGTTGGCATGCAACTTCCAAGATTAAACTTGAACCTGAAACTCGGAATGTAATTCATGAAGCTTGGAATTTTTGAAACTTGGAATGGGTCAAATCTCTACCAGGCACTGTGCAGGAAATTTGGGTTTGCCTTTTGCAAGAATTAGGCTTTCACCATAGCTGAGTCTAGCTATAGTCTCCGTTGTAGTACCTTCTTGGGGTTGCCTTATAGGATCCTCAATGCATAGCTGGTTAAACCGAACTACAATGGCAGCCAGGCAGGGACCTCAATAGCTATGATAGGGTCCTGGGGTAAATGATTGAACCATCATCTCGTCGGGATCCTAAAGTCACACAAAACTGCCAACAGCGAAACCCCAAACCCTAAACCCCAAAGATAGACCCGGAAGCTCCACACTATGGTCTCAACTTGTGGTTGTACCCTTCCATCGGTTCCCACAGCATCTGGGCTCCTCCCTGACCTTTCGGGCGCCTTCTTGTGATCTTTTTTTTTACTTCCTTCCAAAGGGAGGCGCATTGGGGGTTCGGGTACACGGTCTACCCTATGATGTAAAGGCCTTAACAATTAGAATAGTTTTTTTTTTGGGGGGGGGGTATGTTATCATACTAAATTTTTAAGATGGAGCCCCGAAAAATAGTAGAGGTAAGTCTTAAGGCCCCCCCCATATTCAGCCCTAAGCCCTCACTCTGCTACTCGCCGGAGCTCGGAGACCAACGGGACCGAGAACCCAGCAGTACAATGCCAGAGCCAGGTGCGACCGATCCAGCCAGAGGGTGCGAACCTTCTGAGATGATATAATGCAGGAGGGTTTAGGGTTTAGGGTTTGGGCAGGGACCTTAATGAGTACAGGGGCCTTACCCATAGGCCCCTAAATAGTTCCTTTTTGGGATTACCTTATAAGATTCTAAACATAAACAATGAAAAGGAACTACTTAGGGGCCTATGGGTACAAGGTTTTGGGGCATCATATAGTATGGCCATCGAGGACTATAGGGAAACAGATCAGCAGTTTTAGGGTTTAGGGCTACTTAGGGCCTCGATACTTAGACGAAGATTTCGGGGCAGATTTTGCAGTATGAGGGACTACAGGGTGAGATTGTCTTTCATTCTGGTGCCCGTTCAGACCTGGACATTACATGCCCAAGCTTCCTAAGCTTTGCCTTCTTTTCCGTCCACTTCTGGTGTTGGCTGGAAGTGTTGAGGGTCCAAACAGTAGGTTCGTGTCAGGAAGACTTGTGCTGTTATACGGTTCTTGTGATGTTGTAAACCCCGAGGCTTTAGAGCTTAGGGTTTAGGCTTTAGAGCTTTTGTGGTGCAGGGGTTCGGCTTAAGGGCTGGTTGGGTTTAGGGTTTACGGGCAAAGCCGACGGGACAACCCCCCCTACAAAATTGAACATTCTCCAAGGCAGAAGCGGTGCTGCAGAGTTGGATGGGGGCTTAGGGCTACATAGCTACAGTACGGTCTCGGATGCTTCAGTTGTGAGTCGCCAATATGTAAGGTGAGCTATTGCACGTACACTATCTGCCAAAACCTCACGGCACAGCGCGTGCCACATACAATTAGACTCTGCTGCGACAGCATCCGTTCACGAAAGGGGGTAATACAGGGGCCTAAACTCCTAATTTGGGGGCTCCTGGTTATAAATAAAGTCTAGTATACCCCAAAAACCCAATTCTAACTCTTAAGGCCCCTATATTATTTTTTCTCCGCAGGATCTGCAGCTTCGGAGAACAGGAGCTTCTCTTCCGAAGCCCTAAACCCTAAATTAAAGGAAACTACAGGTGGGGAATTTCGGGTATATAGGGCTTCTATCAGGTATTTTGACCTTCTATAATGGCTTCTATAACGGTAACTACCCACCTGAAAATGTTCTAGGCTAAACCCCTAAATCCTAGACCCTACACCCTACCAAGGGCGGAGCCTGAGTTCTGGCAGTGACGCGCTCCGGAACCGATACCCACGTAGCCGCCCCTAATCTCGAGCCTGAGCCTAAAACCCTAAACCTAGAATCCTAAGCCTGCAACCCAAGATCCCCCGCCCCAAATCCCCTAAACTCACCCTAAACCCTAAACCCTAAGCCCTCCACCTCCGAAACCCCTAGACAACAACAACAAGAAGAGCTCCCATACTTCGCTGGGGTTCTATCAAAGTAAACAGGCACGTATGTATATAACTATGCATGTATACAAACACCTGTCTATTACAGCTAGCACTCTGTACAGATAGATAGATAGATAGATAGATAGATAGATAGATATATATATACATTTCATATATATATATGTATGTATAGATACGTATATGTACATGCAGATACACATAGTATGTATGTATGTATGTATGTATGTATGTATGTATGTATGTATGTATGTATGTATATATATATAATTAAGAATGTATGCTATCTCTCTCTATATATATATATACATTTACAAAATTAAGTGTGCAACTATAGTCCCCTACATGTGGGCCTACTGCCCGAGGTCCCTGGTCCCTCTTTTCAGACGGAAGCCTCAACCCTAAACCCTAAAGCCTACAACCCAAAACCCCAAACCCAAAATCCCTAAACCCTAAACCCCAGCCCCTAAACCCTAAAGACCCTAAGCCCCAAACCCCCTAAGCCCTGAAAACCCTAAACCCCCTAAACCCAAACCCCCTAAAACCCGAAAAACCAGAACCCGAAAAACACCAAAAACCCTAAAAACCCTAAGCCCCAAACCCCCTAAACACAAACCCCTAAACCCCCAAAGCCCTAAACGCCCCAAACCCAAAAACCCTAACCCCTAAACCCTAAATGCCCCAAACCCCCTAAAAACCCCAAAAACCCTAAAGCCCTAAAAAGCCCTAAAAGCCCTAAACCCTAAAAACCCAAAAAAAGCCCCGTAAAAACCCCCCTAAAAACCCCTACAGTAAAGCTTGGGAAGCCTCGGGCTCCGCCAGCACCACCTTCTGCGGCGTCTTCAGCTCGCGGTCCCCGAGCCTCAAACGGGGGGGGGGGGGGTTCCTTAAGGGGNNGGTTCTATAAAGGCTACTATAAGGGTTTAGGATGCAGGGGCCTTAATAATCAGCATAGGGTTTTGGGGCCCATTATACTATGAAACCATCGGTTTAAGTGGGTTTAGGGCGTAGGAATTAGGAATTGGGGTTTAGGGTTTTAGGCTTTTGGGGTTTAGGGTTTAGGAATTAGGGTTTAGGGCTTAGGGTTTAGGAATTAGGGTTTTAGGGTTTTTGGGTTTAGGGTTTAGGAATTGGGGTTTAGGGCTTAGGGTTTAGGAATTAGGGCTCAGGGTTAACTTACCATAATTGGAGGCTCCTTCAAGAGTTCTATGCAGGTTTAGGGTTTGAGTCACCGAAATAAAGAAAGCATATTTATTCACTATAGATGCCTATTCTGGTAACTTGAACTAACTTCCTTAACAAGAACCCAGTCAAAGGGGCACCCCCAAAATATAGAATCAGAAACAGGTTCCTTTAAGCGTTCTCTTAATTAAGGGGTTTGAGTTTTTTTGGTATTGGGGCCTGAAAAACTCGACAATGTGGTTCTGGGGCTCATTGGATTATACATACATTCTGGAACCCTAAGTAGGAGTGTACATAAAGCCAGAGTTAAGGCTTACTACCTATAGTCTCCATTGTACTTCCGTTTTGGGGTTACCTTGCAGGATCCTAGTTTAACCAACAAGAAGAACTACAATGGAGACTGTCACCTAGTCTAGATTGTGGACGTGGGGTGCAGGACCTTTCAGGAGTTTGAAGGGCTGTAGGGCTGTAGGGTTTCAAGGGCTTGCAGAGTTCAAAAAAGGGTTTTTTAAGTAGGGTCTAGCCAGATTTTAGGTATGTTTAGGTTTCTGATTCAAGGATTCACGGTCTGCAGGCCAGTGCAATCTGAAAAGTTTCTACCCCGGCAGTACTTTATTCTTCGCTTAGTGGTGCGAATGAACAGACTCTGTAAAGCACAGCTTCTGAACATGCAAAAGACAAAACTACATAGAACAGGCTGCGACACAAACATGGTCTTGGGCCCCGGGGCTAGCAGGCGATTTGTGCACAGACTTGAACGGCGAGAGCTGTCTGATGATGCGTGTCGGGCCAGAGGTATGTGAGTGTGAGGGTGCACATAGTACATGTACTTGATTGTCCTTGCACACATACTCGCAGGCATACGTACACACATACATACATACTTACTTACTTACTTACTTACTTACTTACCTACTTACTTACATGCGCACATACATCTACATACATCTGTACAACCACACATGGACACACAGCCACGCATGCACGCACACGTTCAGACACGCACACACACACACACACACTGCCACTGTGCGGCACCGTACTGCTAATATTGAGCAATCCTAGACGAGACCGTGCTTTTATCAAAGTCCAGCTCTTTCATTCAAATGGCCCCAAAAGCCTTGTCGGCACGGCCATGGTGTCTAAACAGCCTTAAGATAAGAGTCCCTGGAGCCCCGAAACCCAGATTGCAGAAGGCTCAGGAAATAGAACCCTAGAGCCCGAACAGAACCCTTCTGTAGCCGAAGATGAACCCTTAAGAAACCACCCTACACAGCTTGAACCCCTAAACTCAAGTAAAGCTTGTAGACCCTGAATCCGAATTCCTACAAGCGGTCTCCAGATCGAGGCTATGCACGCTCGTGGGAAGGGCGACGTCATGGGCGGCGCCAGCGAGCATCCCAGTCCCGAAGCGGACTGAATTCGAAACTCCTGAGGGTCTCAGGATTCTGAGGGTGCTTCAACAAGCATGGCCATGCACGAAAAAAATGCATGCATGTATATGTGCTTGTAGATTTACGGAAGTATACGTGCATCTGTGTGACTCATATGTGTGATTGCCCTTTGATTTTGGGAGCATTTAGGAATCATGTTTGTGAGCCCCATTCAATGCGCCCGAGCTAAGCAGAAATAATGACAGAGTCGGAGTCGGATCACTTTGGACCAGAACTGCAACAGCAACCATGACCAGTGTCTGACCTCCGCCACACTCCCGTAACGGGAATTCTGGATCCTGAACATGTCTGAACTACATCTGCGAACAATCAACCCTGATAAGCCCTGCACAGTAAAGCCCTGTTAGACCCCCTGAAATATGATTGGCGCTGCATCTCTACATCCCTTTTGCATGGCCCTTTTCAGGTTTCTGCAGTTCTTAAAGACCTTGATCGAATCTGCGGCATACAAGATTCTGCATTCACGGCGTTTTCGTCTTGGAAGAGTTCAAGATGCAGGGCTGGCACAGAACGAGTGTGCAGCACAACAGCAAGAAAACGACAGGCAATGCCCCTCCGAATACAACAGCCTCAAGCCTCAAAACTTGTGCTGCTGATCATGCCCTCACCCCCCATGGAGAACATGCAAAGTCCTTCAGCCGCTTCTCGAAATCGGCACCCACCACCTGGATGTGACATGGGGCGAATCCGCCACGCTATCTAACCCACAGTCAGGAGACCATAATGTTCTACTGTAGCCGGCGCCCTAAACGATCCGTTGCATTCTCACATCATCTCTTGCATGCCGAATCCTGCTGTTAGGAAAACTGTTAGCTTTTCAACAGTTAAAATCTTGGAGCTTCGCGGCTTGCGACTGCGTATTGCCATGGGGATTCCACTCCGAATCGCCTGAATCGCCTAGATATGTCATCTTACGTGCGGATCACAGTTTCGTGCAGCTTACGCCTTCTCAGCTTTGTGGCCTGGTGACTCGCAATCCTATCGAGACCGCCCAGCACTTCAACAAGTGCATCACTTTTCTGCAGGCCTCGCAGTAGTATATCATATTGGTTTAAGTCGTTTCCCCATCTGAGTTCCAACAGGTTAGGCTACATTCGGTTCGAGCATATTCGCCGACGTTTTGTAACCTGCACAATCTCTAAACATATACATATACATCTACACATACATATAGATTTACACATACAATACATATACAGACACATACGCATACATACATGCATGCATGCATGCATGCGTACATACATGCAAACATACACAAGGGAACACATACGCAGACAGCTAGATAGAGGGATAGATAGGTAGGTAGGTGGGTAGGTAGGTAGGTAGGTAGGTAGGTAGGTAGATAGACAGGCAAATAGGTAGGTAGGTAGGCAGGCAGGTAGGTAGGTAGGTAGATAGATTCGTGTACATAGATGCATACATAGATACTTAGATACATAGATACATACATACATACATACATACATACATACGTACATACATGTACACGTCCTTCCATCCACCCATCCATCCATCCATCCATCCATCCAAGCCAGCCAGCCAGCTAACCAGCCATCCATCCATCCATAAACACACACACATACGCAATGCATGTACATATGTATGTATGTATGTATATATATATATACATGCAGACATGTCACAAGCCGCAGCTTCAGGTCTAAGTATGGTTCGATTTACACCCTCCGAGGTTCCCTTCGGCGAGGCGGCCTCTTGCCGTCCTCGAGCCCTGCTGCCAACATACAGTAACCGTCTATAATGGTACAAAAAAAGACCTGTATATCCATATATTTTGAATCTTACTCAACTGTTTCTGAGTGGGGGGGGGGGGCAGTACCCGATCTAAACCCTATGATTGAACCCTAAACCGAATTCAGCCGAAGCCACATGCAGCACATCCGCGGCGACCTCCATCACACCTGCAAACTCAGCTGGACCAGGACTCGTAACTTGAGGCTGCCCCAAAGATAATACAACCCCCAAAATGTGAGATAACATAGTGCAAATCATTAACATGCACGATGTGATATACAATGGATAACATAAAAACATAAAACATTTTCACTAAAAAATAAACAGTATATACATGTAACTAAACCCTGAACCCTAAACCCCTGCACCCAGAACCCTAAACCCAAACAACCCAAAACGCCCTAAACCCTAAACCAGTTGCCTTGAGTCTTTATTGAATTCCTCTGCACTTCCCGAGATCGACCCAGAAAAATCAAGTCTGGAGCGGAGTCTAAGAGGGTTTGCGAGTTTAGGGAATTAGGGGTTAGGGCTTTCGGGAGTTTAGAGCTTAGGGCTCAGGGGTTTAGGGTTTAGGGGGTTATAGAATTTAGGCTTCAGGGTTTGGGGGTTTAGGGTATGTTGGTTTCAGCTTCAGGGTCTAGGTATAGCAACCGGCAGCCCATAATCTGAATCTGAGGGGCTTCATCCCATGCGCTTGGGCTCCCCGAGATATGAAGATCAACAAAGATAAGACACTCGACCTCGAACATCTTCGGTAGACGCTTAAGGCCCTAAAACTCGCCCAAACCCCAACCAAAAAAATGGACTCTGAGGCCCGGGCAAGCCCCCCCCCCCCTCCACAGAACAAAAGACGTTCGCCCTAAACCCTAAACCCTGGGCCCTGAACCCCTAGACCCAAAACCCAGGCCGAACTACTCGCAAAGCCTCCGCCAGCCGCTTCGATGCGCTGCACCTCCGATACAAGATGCTCGGGGCAACTGCGGGTTTAGGATGAAGGGTTTAAAAGCTTACGGGTTCAGGATTTAGAGCTTAGGGTTCACGGTTTAGGATTTAGGGCTTTTGGGTTCAGGGTTTAGGATGCTTTTGGAATGCTTATGCTGCCCTTGGGCCTGAGGCGTGAAGTCGGGAAGGGCCTATTGGCCAAGCAGTATCGGACTTGCCCCTAGGGTTTAGGGTGTGGGGGCTGTGGGCTCAGAATTTAGGGTTAAAGGCTTATAGAGTTTAGGGCTTAGGGCTTTGAGCTACAAAAAAAAGTTCAGTCTACACCAGTTTCGAATTCCTCTGTGGAGCAATGCTGTCTGTCCCTGAGGGTTCATGCTATAGGGTGTTTGTACACATCAATCGCCGGACTTCAGGACCAGTCCAAACGAGCATAGACTTCCTATTTGGGAGTTTCCGAAAAGAGGGGACCCTAATATAGTACCCTAAATAGTAGGATCCTTATTATAAGGACCCCAAAATAAGGTACCCTAGTTTTCGGAAAGTCCTATTTCTCAGCGAAACATTTACTTGGTGTTTAGGGCTTAGAGGTTTAAGGTTTAGCTTGTTTAGACTTCATGCTTCCCAAATGGCCCTATGAACAGCCAGGGAACCGAAACACCAAAGAGTTTCCAGTAACTTGGCTTAACCTCACGGCTTCTCGATGTTAAGCGTTCGTTTCTTCTGGATCCCGATATGTAAAAAATCCGGGGTCATCCAAAGCTGTTGCCTAAGCCCGACATCCAGCAATTTCACCTATGCCATGCCCCTAAGTCCTAAACCCGAAACACTTCCAAAATACGGATTTGGGGTTCATGGTGTCGAACTCGAAGCAAGACAAATCTTCCAAATGAGAGTTCTCGACTGTCTTGGTGCTCCTCACTACCGTGGGTCCGTACCATAGACAGAGATCCTACTGACCTCCAAAAGCCCAAGCCCCACTTCAGCTCAAAACAGGGTCCCAGAATTGCCGAATCTCGTACGCGACACTAAAGTAAACCTTTTCAGAACCTTACCCACCCTTTAACTACCCTACACAAAAGCCCCCATCTGCCTCGCTTGGTGTATCTGTGCCCACGCTCCCATGGAGTGCTTCGTCTGGCCCCTCGCCTACACTGCAGAGGGGTTGGGTTTAGGGTTTAGGGTTTAGGTTCTATAACCCCTGAAATGTACTGCAATGCTGCAATATCACGCAATGACAAAATGCTATTATTACATATCATATAAACGCAACTACTCAGCAACCTGACAGGTGTTGTTGTCACAGTTCTGCGAAGCCGGCTTAAGCATGTCCAACCAGCATGAAGCCCAATCCTTAAAGTTTAGGGCTTACGCTTTCCCCCAATAATCTACCTTTTGAAGGACTCATAAAAAGAAATCTTAATAAGGAGCCCTAGAGAGGGTTCTTTAGGGTCCAGGTAGGGCTTTAAACCCTAAACCCGTCTGCTAAAGCTACTCTCCCAGAAGCTCCCCCTTGCGCGATCGCGTGTCTACCTGGAATCCAAAACCCCAAAACGCCACGTCCCTGCGCCGAAATCCGAAACCCAACCCTAAACTCGAAGCCCCTAAACCCCAAACCCCTAAACCCTTAATCCCAAACCCCTAAATCCTAAACCCCTGAAACCCCAAACCCTGAACCCTAAATCCTAAACACCTAAAGCCCCAAACCCTAAACCCTAATTCCGAAACCCAACCCTACAGAACCCCAGAGCTTCAGCCCCTAAACCCTAAACCCTGGTTTAGGGTTTAGGGGTTTTGGATTTAGGGTTTTAGGGTCTTGGATCTTGGGTTTTTTAGGGGGTTTTGGGTTTAGAGTTTGGGGTTTAGGGTTTTGGGGTTTAGGGTTTACACTACGTCATTACGCTCGCATTCGCACTGTATACATGCGGGGCGCTGGAGCAGAGTAAGCTGTTTCCCACACCGAGGCCGCAAGAGAAGAGCCGCCTCTGCGAAGGAGCTAACTTAGGGGCCGAGTACCTTAGCCCAAAAAAGGTTAACCTTTTGAATTATACAAGGTTTATAGAAGCCCCAAAAGGTTAAAGGTTACCTACTCAGCCCCTAAGGCTATGAGGGCTCGCGCTTCGAGGGCTTAGGGGCTACTACGGGTTTAGGGTTTAGAGTTTAGGAGTTTTGGGGTTTAGGGGCTTAGGAGTTTAGGGTGTAGAGTTTAGGAGTTTGAGGGTTTAGGGGCATTAGGGTTGAGGGGTTTATAAGGTTTAGGGGCTACGGGTTTTGGGTTAGGGCTTGGGGGGGTTAAAGACTCTAGGTTTCAGAGGCTGCGCTTGAAGGCTCGAGGAATCAAGACATACAGGGTTTCGGTTGAGGGTTAAGGTAGAGCGTTCGGAATGTATGGGATGGGAAATAAGTAGATTTGAGTTTGGGGCTTGGTTTAGTGTGTGGAGTTTGGGGCCTGGGGCGGCGTTTCAGGCAGGTTGAGCTCGGCCCAGCTCGCTCGTAAGGGCTGCACTTTGCACCAACACCAACCACACTCCCCGCCTGTTTCCATCAAAGCCCGTCAATCGAAAACATCCACTCACGCCTCAACCCGAAACCGCCCGGCAGAAGAACTCGAACATCAACCTTCTCGAATTCTCGACTCGAAGCAGTACCATGCAAACTTGGTCGTGCAGCTTCGATGGTCGGCTGTCCCATGCTTTTGCGATCCTATCTGAGGACCGAGAAGGCAAAAGGGACAAATGCGGGCACCCTAAACCCTAAAACTCTAAAACCCTAAACCCTAAAGTCGGCAAGCATAAGCCCAAACCCAAGCCTTCAAACCCCCCGCCCGGAGTTATAAACCAACATGAAACCCAAGTCCAAACTCCCAGAGACCTTAGATCCCTAAACCCTAAACCCCAAACCCGAAACCCCAAACCCCAAACACTAAACCCTAAACCCCAAACCCTAAACCCTAATCCCCAAACCCTAAACCCCAATCACTACCCTAAACCTTAGACACCTAACAAAACCCAGCAAAGGAATCTCAGGGCCTTCCCGACAAGAGCGCCAGCTGGAGACAGCTTCCCGACCGATCCTGTACTACGGTGGATGATGTAAACCCTGCATTACACATAATAAGGAATAGTATATTGAGTTTAGGGTTTAGGTTTTGGGGGTTAGGGGCATTACCCATAATAAGGAATATACCACGATTCCCATAGTTTAGGTCCTTAAGGTATTGCAGGATTTATATCATCAACAGTAATAAAGGCATGCTGCCTAAAGTCTTGAAACTCTACACGACAAACTTCCAAGTCTGGTAGAATAGAGTAGGTCTGGCCCAGTAGTATAATTCAGGGACTGTCAGAGATAGTTTCGTGAATTAGTGCTCAGACACAAAAAGGCTGCCCAAAGGAAGCGATACTACTAATACAGAAACCCGAAACCCAAAACCCTAAATCCTGAACCCAAACCCAAATCCCTAAACCCTATAAATCCAAAACCCTAAACCCTCCACCCTACGCCTGACTCGGGCATTTAGGCCTAGGGTTTAGGGGCTTAGGGGCTTAGGGTTTAGGGTTTGGGGTTTAGGGTTTGCGGCTTGGGGTTTGGGGCTTAGGGGTTGGAGTATCAATGACGCGGCTCCGTGCGGAACTTGCTGAGGAACTCCGTATCCAGGTCAGCAATGGCGGCAATGATGCTCGCACGGACCCTCGGCACTAGCGCATTGGGAAATGGTGCGATCCTGTTGGAAGTTGTATGGGGGCTGAAAAGCAGAATACGGCTTTGGGGGTACTGTAGATTTAATATCGAATGCCAATTAGGTAGTGGTTATCATTTGGGCCCTTACGCCCCCTGTATACACTGGCGACATAAAGAAGAAGAGGTGCTCGCTTTCAGGGTTCAGTCCTGGCCCAATTGAAGGTTTTGGGTTGAGGGCTTAAGGCTCAGCGTATAAAGTTAGGGCTTAAGGAGTAGGGCTTTAAGGCTTAGAGTTTAGAGTTTGGGGTTTGGGGTGTTCGGATGCAGGATCTTGAGGATGTCGGGAAGGCTGTAGCTTGGTACCGATGGTCGGGTTTGCTGCTGCAAATGGGGTTTGGCACCCCAAACCCTAAACGCCTAAACCCTGAAACCTAAACCCCTAAACCCTAAACCCCTAAACCCCTTAACCCCTAAACCCTAAACCCTGAACGCCTAAACCCGGACCACTCGGGGATCTAGCGGATTCTTTTGGGGGGTGCGGTGTATTGAGGTTGACATCTTGGGGTTTGGCGTCTTAGGGCGGGGTGGTGGGGGGGGGGTCTTGTGGGTGAGATCCTTCGGCCCTCAAAGCAAGGAATCCCTATAAACCTTTTTTGATGCCTAACCCCTAACATGGGTAGTTCTCTAAATTAGGTCCCAGGTCTTAGGTCCCCAATATATAGTACGGCACCCTTTTGAAAGGAACCCCTGAACGGGACCCTAATTTAGAGAACTGCCCACATCTATTCCAGGCAAAACCCCCCCTCTTTTCTGAATTTGAAACTCAGAAGTCGGGTTCCTCGATTGCACTTCCTCCTGGCGCCAGGGATATCCCGGAAAGTGATCATTACTGCCGGCCTCTAACGGCAGAGCTGACACGCGAGACTTCAGGGTTCAGGGTCTAGGGGCTTGTTGGGGTTTGGGGCTCAGGGCTGAGAGTTTAGGGCTTAGGGTTTAAGGTTTTGCAAGGGCTTAGGGCCTAGGGTCTGGCTACGACCCTCGCCCAAGACATGACCAGACCTCCGGAACACGAGACGCGAAACCGAACACTTCCACAAACATCGCCCAGCGAGCTCAACATCGTTTAATTAAGGAATATACCTTAGAGTATAGCGGCCACAATACTATGGGTTATAAGGCATATTCCTGAACTAAGGGGTATTGGGCTCTTTGGGCGTGTGTCAAAGCAAGCGTCTGTTCTTCAACCGTCTGGTCGCGCAACGCCGAGATTTTCCTCGGGAGAGCATCGCGCAGAGAGTTGAGGGTGTGGGATAATATAGGGGCCTTAATAATTAGAATATGGGGTTATGGGGGGAAATTATGCTATTGCTATAATTATAAAAAGGAGACCCCCAAAAAAATACACGTAAGGATTATAGTGGCCTCTATATTACCCATAGGCTCCTAGGCAGTTCCTTTTTATGGTTCGTATTTAGAATCCTATACGGTAATCCCAAAAAGGAACTACTAAGGAGCCTATGGGTATATTATGCGGCCCCTATATTATGCGTTTGAAACCAAGGCTTCTGGGTCTCTCAGACTAG
Organism: Symbiodinium necroappetens; assembly: GCA_905231915.1. NCBI lineage: Eukaryota > Dinophyceae > Suessiales > Symbiodiniaceae > Symbiodinium > Symbiodinium necroappetens. Next base: position 4,851 of record CAJNJA010018564.1, on the reverse strand, counting down.
CTCAAAGGTGTCGGGCTCAAAGCTTGAAACCTGGACAAAACCAAAAGATGCGACAAAACAAACCCTCAACCCTAAGCCCTATAAACCCCTATTAAACCCAAAACCCCAAAACAAGGGTTTAGGGTTTAGGGGGTGTAGGGATCTTCGAAATCCATGACCGGAGCCCTGAAGTGGCAGGCCTCGTGCGTGATTCCTCTACTGGAAGCGAAAAGCTGTTTCTACTGAAAGAAGGTTTCCGGGAACAAGTTGTGCACAGGTTGGCGATGACCATGCGGCAAAGGTTCGTAAGGCGCGGCAGCAGCTTCTTGTGGAAGTTCTGCGCGCAAAACTCTGCGCACCTTGTCTGAACTGCTCGTGCCGAACACGCACCGAAACCTTTGATGCTGCATGTGCTGACGATGCCTGTGCTGTCCATTATGTGTGTGCTGGCATTGCAACCAGCGGTCAAAGCCGGTTCACAGTTTACGGGCTTTGGGTTTCACGCCTCTCAAGGGCAGTAATAAAGCAGTGGATGCAACAACAGACGTGCGACAGATTTGGGGCTTGAAATTCGTCGTGAATCTGTAGCCCGTACAAACCCAAAAGCTCAAAATCGAAATAGGCTAAACTTCATCCTGAAACTCTTAACCCCAATACCCTCAAACCCTACAAGAACCCTACACCCTAAACCCTCTAAACCCTAAGCCCCAAACCCTACAGCGCCTAAACCGGTCTAGGGTGATTAGGGCTTCGGGCCGCAAGTGTGCTCGGCAGCTCGGCATGGAAAAGCACTGAGCTCCAGCACCAGTGTTTAGGGTTTAGGACTGTTTTGAAACTCAAGGCTTGACCCGTCCCCTCTGAAGGGCTTAGGGTTTAGGTTGGGTACTGCCTCCATACAGTAACAGTCTATAATAGGGCTACTATTAAGGGCCTTGTATATCCAATGTTACTGCGCCGGGGGGCAGTATCCAAGGTTTAAGGTATGAAGTAAGCCAATGATGCCAATGATGCCGATGATTAACCTAGTTGCAGGTGACGGCCCTGATCAAAACAGCCAGGGTGTAGGTTGAGGACAGTTAAGGCCAATAAGCTGAACCCTTGAAGTACACGTACACTAACCTTAAATTGCCTTGAAAATATAGAGTCCGTCTGTTTGCATATATATACACAAAAGTATCTCTCTATATATATATATGTATATTCGCATACACACACATATATATATATAGACATATATAGACATGCATATACATTATACATATGTATGTATGTATGTATGTATGTATGTATGTATGCATGTATGCATGTATGCATGTATGCATGTATGTATGTACCAGCATGTATGTATGTATGTATGTATGTATGTATAGATAGATAGATGGATAGATAGATAGATAGGTAAATACACATACACACACGACCTTCATCAACGGTTCGTGCCGAGAGGCTTTGGCCCAAAGTGGCCGTCATAGACGGCAAACAGCGCGACCGGCTTGTCCTTCGGAAGCAAGGCTGCATGCTTCATTTCAACCCAAGGTCTGGCTTCAGTGCAGTTGGGCTATCCTGGGGTGCTTTTATGGGGCAGATATTATCATAGTATATTATAGTAGATCATGGTGCACTGTAGTATATTATAATAGTGTTCACCCTCAGCACCAAAGCTTTCCCGGTGCGACCGGAAACCCTCGTTGGCTGCCTTCCTTGGGGCGTGGCAAAATTTGGATGCCCCCGACACCTCCCTGGCAAACCGGCATGAACAGCTTCTAGCCTTTTAAAGCTGACCCTGGGATCCAGAAGCACGCAGCCCTAAAGCCTAAGCAACTCCTATAATGCTGCACCCTACACCATGTAAAGACTCCGACATCTTAACCGCCTTCCAGCCCAAGCCCGAAACCCTCTTCGAGCCTCAGCAAGCTATACTAACAGTACTATGTAATATAATAATACAAAACCCGATAGAATCTCAATTACAAAACCTCCTGAAGCCTAAACCCAGGGGTCCATGGCGTCGATTGGCATCTTCATTGCTTTTGCAGCAGCCACAAGGTCTTTGACCATGACCTAAGTGAGAAGGGCCTTACGGTTTCGGGTTTAGGGTTTAGCGGGACTCTTAGCCTGAAGGGCTTCACAGTCTACAAGACTTGGTCTTTGGTATGTACTGGCTGATGCCACATGTTAGTATATGAAATCGCCTTCATTACCCTCGAACAAGCACTCGTGGTGGGTGTTGAGGGTTTCAATTCAGGCGGGAAAGGGAGGGCGGGGGTCTAGGTAGACCCTAAACCCTAAACCCTAACGAATGATGTTGCCGGCTATCAAGGCCCGCATATGATAAGCCCAGGAGCATGGCGATCGAGGTGGAATTCGTCCCGGCCTGTCTCACCACAACAAAGCCCAAGTGTCGTCATGACTGGCCGGATCTTGGGCTTGAGACTTTCGGGAGTTTAGGGTTTAGGGGTTTCGGGTATGGAACATGACCCAGCCTTCAAACTATGAAGCCGGCACCCCCAACCCGGACCTGTCACCACCTACCATTCTAAGCTCTGCAAAACTGCACAACTTAAAACCCCGTACGTGAGGAAGTTTCTTCAGTTATTAAACACAAAGTACCTGCTTACAGAGGAAAGAGAGAGAGAGAGAGAGAGAGAGAGAGAGAGAAAGAGAGAGAAAGCCAGAGAGAGAGAGACAGCGTTTGTGTATGCACGCATGTATGTATGTATCTTCAGCATAAACATAAAGTATCCGTGCATAGTCTACGTGTCTGTGTACGTGTGTCTGTGTGTACACGTGTGTATATTTATATATATATATGGAGAGAGAGAGAGAGAGCGAGAGATTTAGGGGTTTTCGTCTTGGGTTAAAGCTTCCTGCTGGATTCATTCCTTCTCGTTTTCGTCTTCAGTCAAGGGTTCCCACTGGATTCCCTGAGGATTTTCGTCTGCGGGAAAGGTTCCGGCTGGATTCACTCCTTAGGGTTTCCGTCTTGGGGATTCACTCGTTCAGGTTTTCGTCTTGGGTATTCACTCCTTAGGTTTTCGTCTTGGGTTGATTTTTCCTGCTGGATTCACTCTTTAGGGTCTTCGAGGTGCTACAGCAGCATTACCTATAAGATTCGGTTTGTGTTCCCAGCATGATGGTCCTTACTCTCTGAAAAGTCGTCGTCGTAGTACTTGTACACTCCGTCTGTCCGAGAACCACGGCTGGACGGACGGACGGACGGACGGACGAATGGACACACGCGCGGAGTGACGGCTCTCGCCTTATCGATGTCACGTCGTTTTCAATGTCCGGAGGCGCGGCCTTCGTTTATCGATGTCATAAAGTATTTCTTTCTCCAGTGGCCAAGGGACGGACGGACGGACGGACCGCCCGGTCCGTCCGTCCGTCCTCCTGGACCATCTCCACGGCTCGTGAGGACGAAGAGTTACTACTACTACTACGACGACGACGACGACGACTGCCACTACTACAAATTACTTTAGCATACTTATAGTAGTAACAGTACTATTATCGTACAGACAAACAGAAAAAAACACAATCATCAGACAAAAAACGACCCAGATAAACACACAAAACAAGACCAACATGAACTACTTTCCGACAGGCGCCTTGCATAAAACTCGACTCCGCAGCAAACTCGAAGACCTGCGAGGATCGATGTAAATCCATGCAGTCTGGGGCTTCCCATGGTTTCCCTCAAGGCATCATGGGGTCTAGACGAGGGGGAGAAGAATAATGATAAGGAGAAGGAGGAGGAGTGGCTTTGTTTCTTTTCATCTAACTTTTCGAGTTGTAGTAAAGGCTTTATGGAGCTTCGGGTTGGGAAAGAGCTGTTCGAAGTCTTTTCTGTGCTTCTTGGTTTCAATATCAGATGTTATGGAGGTCCCCGAATGTACTGTATACATATACATATACATATATATATATATTTATTTATTTATTTATGTACATACACAACCCGGTTCTAATCTAAGGCACCTATGCCAAAACCCTGCAAAGCCCTTGCAGAACCCACAAAGGAACAGTTGAGTTGTTTAGACCCTCCCTTGTCCTAAACCCTAAACCCTAAACCCCCTAAACCCTAAAATCCCTGGTCCTTTGCAGCTCTATGTCCTAAACCCTAAACCCTAAACCCCCCTGGTCCTGTGCAGCTCTATGTCCTAAACACTACACCCCCCTAAACCCTAAAATCCCTGGTCCTTTGCAGCTCTATGTAAACCCTAAACCCTAAACCCCCCTAAACCCCCCTAAACCTTAAAATCCCTGGTGCTTTGCAGCTCTAAACAGCTACAGCCGACCTCTGCGTTGCCGGTGAAGGCAGCGGCTTTAGGTTCGGCACGCTTCTGGGCCTCAGTCTTATGATATACAACCATCTGCTACTCACTATCCTATAGCAAAGAATCATGATACTGTAATATCATATACTAGCTCATACTGGGAGGATATGCTTCGGGATCTTGCGTATTCACACCTGAAAGAAACAATCGGAGCAGAGTAGCTATGCCATCTAGTGGCCTGAAGAGGATGTATGTATGTATGTATGTATGTATGTATGTATGTGTGCGTATGTGTGTATGTATGTATGTATGTATGTATGTATGTATGTATGTATGTGTGCATGTGTGCGTATGTGCGTATGTGCGTATGTATGTATGTATGTATGTATGTATGTATGTGTGCGTATGTGCGTATGTGCGTATGTGCGTATGTGCGTATGTGTGTATGTATGTATGTATGTATGTATGTATGTATGTGTAGGTAGGTAGGTAGGTAGGTAGGTAGGTAGGTAGGTAGGTAGGTAGGTAGGTAGGTAGGTAGGTAGGTAGGTGTGTAGGTATGTGTGCATGTGTGTAGGTATGTGTGCATGTGTGT
>CAJNJA010018563.1:141-10544 GCA_905231915.1 Symbiodinium necroappetens | reverse complement strand
TATATAATATATATATACATATACATAGATATATATATATACATATATATATATATACATATACATATACATATACATATACATATACATATACATATACATATACATATACATATACCTATATATATATATGTGTATATGTATATACATATACATATACATATATATATAGAGAGAGAGAGAGTGAGTGAGAGAGAAATAGACTCTAAACCCCAAGAAGCGAGCCGGATCTTCCCTCCTCCTAGTTTGGATTTCGTGGATGCTCAGCAAGGAGGCTCAGGAATAGGTGCTGGGGCCAGGGTTCGGGAACAACAGAGATACTCTGGAAAACTTTGTCACCCAAAACTCCAAACCCCTAAACCCTAAAACCGGAACCCTAAACCGGAAAACTTTATGACCGAAAAAGCCAAGCTCAAACATTACCTCGCCTTCTTCTCCAGCTTGGTGGCAACAGGCATCTGACCATCGAGATGGTCCTGTGGACAAGAACAAATTATGTAATATGCTATACTGTATTATGTTTTGCTATATACGGGTACCGTATTCTACCATATCATGTTACTTCATTTCTTCTTCTTCTTGTTATTATTATTATTCTGCTTATTATTATTGCTAGTATATATATATTGATTATATATATATATATATCAACTCAGGGACAAGGGCTTGGGAGGGCTTCTGGGTTTACTCAAGGCCTGGATCTGCCGAGTCTTGGGAAAGCCTCTGTCTTCCTTTCAAAGCAAAGACTTGTTATCAAACTTTAGATTTTAGGGTGCGTAAAGAGACTGAAACCGTCAAAGGCCCCTTAAAGCCCTACATCAAGAAACTCTCTGGCACCCTCCACCCGGAAGAGCCACACGCCCTAAACCCGACAAGCAAACATTTAACCCCCAACCAGAAATAATGACGGTCCCCTGTCTTGCCCACAGGAAAGCCCTACAGTCAGTAAGCCCTTAAATCCAAAACCCTAAAACCCTAAACCCTAAACCCCTAAACCCCAAATCCTAATCCCACCTCAACGAGCTGCTTCGAGCCCTTCTTGAACATCGCGCTCACCGACACCTTAGCTCGATCCATCGGCCCCTAGCATTCCTCTGCTTTAGGGTTTAGGACTGGTATTATAGGGCCTATAGCAGTTAGGGGTTTAGGGCATAGGGCTTCGGGTTAAAGGTTCAGGGGTTTAGGAATTAAGGTTTAGGGTTTCCTGCCTTTTGTATTTTTTCAGTGGGTGTTTCTAAGGGCTTGAAAGTTTTCAGGGGTTTCGGGCCCAAGGGTTTGGAGATGTTGGGGGTTTGAGGTTTTGAGGCTCATTCAGACACTGCTTACCTACTTTGTCGATGCCTCAGGGTTGAGAAATTCGGAGAGGTTCAGTGCGACAGGGCTGAGGGTTCAGGTTTTAGGGTTGGCGCTTGCAGGTGTCTGCCGGGAGGAGTTTTCGAAGCTTGGATGCCTCCAAGTGGCAACAGAGCTCAAAAAGAAGATGGAAATCATGGTGCGGATCATGGCCATGGTGGGTTCTACTTGGCCAAAGGAAGATCCAGAAACCGTAGGGGATTCGGTCTCGAAGAGAGAATGGCTGCAGCGGTCGCCATGAGCCCCTGTTCGGAAAGCCTATGAATGCGCCATATTCAACTTATTCCCCGATGGCCTGAAGACAATCATGAACGCAATTAAGCAGATCTATATTTTCTGAACCCTATAAGTTCTAGACCGTAGCCCCACCCAAAGCAAAAATCGAGACCGCAACGAACTGCTGTCCTGGAACGGTTCAGCAATAATCCGGACCTGAACCCCATACAGCGCCACACAGCCCAAAGTCCAACAAGGCATGCTGCCCTCTGGTTTCAATTCATGTACCCAAACCTCTAATGCAAGCCCGAAACCCTTAACCAGACCCGGAGCATGAAACTTAAATCAAAGCTGTTGCATGCTTGCTTTTCCGCGAGCATGCCTGACCCATTGTGCGAGCTCCAAGGTCTGCACGTGGTGTTCGAAAAAGAACTCTTTCAGATTGCCAGGATCATTGACAAGCTGTCCGGCAACTGCATTTTCCAGCCAGGGGTGTCGACATCGAGCTTGAAAACACAGAAATCCTGAGGTGTCACTGGATTGTTACGGTCCCCAACAGCCTCAGAAATGCCGACGGCATTGTATCTTGTCAGCACAGGGTGGAACCGATCGTAAAGCTGCTGCGGAACATTTTGCCGGCACTGCGCGTCTGATATGTTCTTGACTTCCCAAACGTAGCTCTCGTCAAGTGGCAAAGCCCTCTTGTCGTAGGCGGTGGCAAACCAGAGGAGCCGATCTCCAACTTTAGTGCCACCTGCGTCGAAGAAAATCCGCTTCGTGCCAGGCTGTGGCGGGAAGTCTGCACTATCAGCAAGTACCAAATAACCTTTGACTCCCAAATTAAACGCCCCCACCACGATGCGTCGTGGGTCCCTCAAAACACCTGCAGGGGGTGCTATCAGGGCCGACATCGCACTTAAAGTTCGTAGATCGCCTCCGCCATCCAGCAACTGTTTCGCGATGACTCCAGCCACGTGGAAGCTCTGGCAAATTGTACGACTTGATGGCAAAAACCACTTCAACTGTGGACTTCGAAAATTGCATGCTTCAAAGTTGGTAGATCGCATCCGGGATCAGTTGTCTTACCTCTACTCCAGCTCCGTGAAGCTCTGCCAAAGTGCAGGTGTTGGTGGCAAGAAGTACCTCAACTGTGGCCCCTGCTTGCAAAACATCACCGATTCCAACACCTCCCTGTTTCAATGTTGGTAGATCGCATCCGGCATCGATCAGTTGTCTCACCGTCACTCCAGCTTCGCGAAGCTCTGCCAAAGTGTACGACTTGGTGGCAAGAAGTACTTCAACTGTGGTCCCTGCTTGCAAAACATCTCCTACGGTGAAGCCTGCCTGTTTCAAAGTTGGTAGATCGCATCCGGCATCGATCAGTTGCTTCACAGTCATTCCAGCTTCGTGAAGCTCTGCCAAAGTGTACGACTTGGTGGCGAGAAGTACTTCAACTGTGGCCCCTGCTTGCAAAACATCTACGACTCCGAAACCTTGCTTTTTCAGAGTCGGTAGATCACATCCGGCATCGATCAGCTGTTTCACCGTAACTCCAGCCCCGCGAAGCTCTGCCAAAGTGAACAACTTCATGCCCAGGAGATCTTCAACTTGCAAGCAATCGGTGGCAGTATACCCAGCCAATCTCAACTCTTTGATCGCCACTGCGTCTTTGAGATCTGAAGCCGGTGCCCCGGCCTTCCTTAAAGATTGGATACTGGCTCCGGCTTGGAGGAGCTCCTTGGCGGTGCATCCACCCGCGAAGCAACAACCGACTTCAAAGCCCAAGGACAGCAGCTCTTCAACTGAAAACCCAGCACGGCGAAGGTAGCGCACCTCAATCGTGAGTGCAGCCATCATCCGGATGATTGCCCGGCGATGCCTGCCGTCCACTTCGATACATGGAGGCGTCTGACCTGGTGGAGTGTCACGCAGTTCGCGCAACCACTCGACAAAAGGCATGAACACTTCAGGAGAGTAATCGACGAAAAAGTGGCCACTGGCATCCAGGTGAGGCTCCCACCGACCAGAGAACAGTGCAGATAATTTGTTGTCTCCGGCCACACGAAACAACTCTGTATGGACCTGAATGACCTTCTCACCACCAATGTTGATGCGCACACTCTTCGGCGGACTCTCAGCCATGGCAGACACAAGAAGAATTCGTATGCACGCATGTCTAGCGACGCATGGGCAACGCAGGTTTATCGAATGGAGATGCCGACAATCCAGCCAATGTCCACGTTTTGATGCCACTAGCAAGACTTCAACCTGACATCCACCAAACATGATACTGACAGTGCTGATGCTTGACCCTCTTGCAGCAGCTCTGCTCTGCTATGTGCAGCAAGAGTGTCTGCTGGCCTTTAAGACTACAAACCGTGGACACCTGCCATAAGGAGACAGAGTTTATAGGTTGGAACCGCATTGCTAGCCGTTGAGTTCGAAGCCTGGTGGCCGGAAACTGACAAAGACAGGTAATATAAGGGTCTTAAAAACTAGACTGTGGTTTTGGGGCCAACTATACTGTACTTATGATAAGGAACACCCCCCAAATGGTAGTGGTAATTTAGGCTCCCAGAATACTAGTAGTAAGGTCAAAGAAAATTTGAAGGCCCTCTCTGCATGTTTAGGGTGTGGGGTTGCGGTTGTCAACCTTGCTCTCCTCGGGTCCTCAGGAACGAAATGTTGAAGACCAAGAGCTCCAGCAAAACTTCACGTACGACCCACTTCTTGAGGCTTTCTTCCTGAGGAATTTGGGGCTTACCCATGGGCTCCTTACAGTAGTAGTTCCTTTTCGGAATTACTGTATAGGATCCTAAATATAAACCACAAAAAGGAACTACTAAGGAGCCTATGCGTATAGGGTTTAGTATGAGGGTAGTGTCTGAACTGCCGGGTGTAGCGTGTAGGGTTTCATCCCGAGCCCCCCCTAAACCCCTAAACCCCTAAACCCCTAAACCCTAAACCCCTAAACCCCTAAACCCTAAACCCCTAAACCCCTAAAACCCCTAACCCCTAAACACAAAGCCCTAAAGCCCTAAGCCCTAAACCCCTGAACCCCTGAAAGGAGGCTTCGGGTGCCTTCTCGGTCCGGCAACAAAGGCACGAAAGGATGGCACACAAGGCATCCTGGCCGCGGTATAGGGTTCGAGGAGTGAATCTCCTAAGGTCCTAAGCCCAACCATGATATCCCGGAAGCCTCCTTTTAGGGTTTAGGGGTTTAGGGTTTAAATTTTAGGGGTTTAGGGTTTATAGGGTGTGGATCTCCTAAGCCCTAAACCCCAACCATGACATCCAGTACTGGAGACAGGAATTTAGAAGGAAGAGATAAACCCCAATTCTAGGAACGCTGCAGGATTTTGGGGAAGATGGGATTGAAGTTTTAAAGTCTATAAGGGTTTCGGGCACAAGGGGATACGGGATAGGCGATTCCAGAGCCACACCCCCTGCTCCTGCCACACTGGAAGGGGGGGGAGACCAAGGAGGGAGGTTGTGATCAGCGGGAGCAAGCTTAGAGCTTTGCAAAGGTTTAGGGTTGAGGGTTTTAGGGTTTTGGGCTTTAGGGTTTCGGGCTTTAGAGTTTAACGTTTAGGGTTCAGCAAGCCGTCGCACAAGCAGGAGCCACCAAGAGCACCCGAAACAAGATCGCAGGGGGCCATGACCAACTAGTACCGGGGAATGCCGTGGAGCATTCGTTTGTCCGAGGGTGCTGGGATGAGGCGGGACGTCGCAGTTGTCGGTTGCAGAAATATTCACGAGGTTGAGGAGTTGTCGGGTTTATGGAGCAAGGTTTCAGGGCATGGCCAGCTATCCTGGAAGACTTGTGCAGATGGGGCCTCGGGCCTGTCCAACCCGGTAGGAGACCTCGAGGAGAGGACGAAAGACCGCCAGGAGACCGCCAACCACCAGGAACCAGTAGACCAGGGCCAAAAGCCTCTTTACCCCAAACTCAAGAACCCCAGAGCGCGTACCACACAGTTCGTGGAAAAATATCCTACAACCCCGAGACTCCAACAACCCCCCGAATTAAGGAATCTACCTTATAGATCCTATAATGAGGGATCCTCATAGAATTTTAAGGGGTGTGTTCCTCTCTAGAGGCCTCCTGGAGTCTCTCGACAAAATCCGAAAGCCAAATTGAAAAAAACTCCCTGGTTCTTAGTAGGGCCCCTAAACCCCTAAACTCTGAACACTAAAACCCTCAACCCTAAACTCTAAGACCCTAAACCCAAAACCCTAAACCCCTAAAACCTAAGCCCCAAACCCCCAAACCCTAAACCCCCTTAACCCTCACTAAGAACCAGGGAAAACAAATGTGCCCAGCCTTTGCAGCGCTGCGGAGGTCCCAGCTGCGCTGTCGCGCCAGGCGATCGCCAAGATCGTCACTCTTGTCGTTGCCTAAGAGGCTGTGGGTTTGTAGGGTTTTAGGTTTTGGGTTTAGGGGTTTAGGGGTTTAGGGTTTAGGGGTTTAGGGTTTATAGGGTTTAGGGGATTAGGGTTTAGGGTTTTAGGGCTTTGGGGTTTTGGGCTTCGGTGTCTAAGAGGCTTTGGGTTTGTACGGATTTAGGGTTTAGGGCTTAGGGTTTCGGGTAGGATGTTACCCTAAGGGTCCATGTACACACATGGTATATACTTAGGCCCCAAAGTGCCTAAGCAGGGACTACTTCAAGGCCAAGGTATATACGTTTTGGGTACATGGACCCTGAGGAAATTATGCGGTTTAGCATTTGAGGCTCCGGCTGTGGCCTTGCTTCGGGTTTGGGTGTAGGCTCCCTGAGGTGTGAGCCTGACGTCTAGGGCTGTGGGTGTACGGTGTAGCGCGGTAGTGAGGCGCAGAAGCAGCATTGCCTTAAAGCTCCGGTTTCCTAAACAGTAGTACTTTAGTTACTAGCCAGATATTTTATATCCAAGTGAGCTACTATTTAATCAGGTAGCTGAAGCCCTAGGGCCGTAGGGTTGCTCATAAGCTTCGGGGGATTGTGGAAGGCCATCACACGTCGAGTCTAGGAGTATAACTGAAGACTCACGTAACGTAGCAGCCCCTCATACTGTGAAGAAGCGTTTTTTTTCGCAAAGGGCGTAGGTTTTCCCTTTGAGTGTTCGATAGCCGCCTCGGTGGCCCATGCCAGAGGGCAGGGCTGAAGCCCTGAAACCCCAACACGCACGGATAACCCTCGCCAAAAACCTAGGGGTTTAGGGTTTAGGGGACTCATTTATGGGTATGTACAGGGACGGCAGAATTCGCGAGAGCCTACTGTTGAGAGCACCAAACTGAATAATTGGTCAGACAGTTGCTTACCGCAGAAGTACCCAAAAAGGTCCTTCCAACTGCACCGGTTTTCGGCTGCCTTTGTGCCAAAGCACTGTAATCCCTAAACTCCCAGCATAGGCTGCAGGTCCAGACTTCAAAGTACCGGGTTCCTGCACAAACCGCAGAGATCTCTTCGGGCAAGCGACCCACTTGCCTGCCTTGAAACTCCACAAAGCCGTAGCTGCTGCCTCCCACCTCTTGCATCTCAGCATTTAGGGATTTGGGGCGCGGGCAGGGGTTCTTCAAACTACGGGGCATTGTTGGGGTCCTTACGATAAGAAGCCTACTGTCCCGCCCTCTTGAGTTTCCTGAAACTTGAACACAGGATGCAGGGCTGCCCGAGGACTTGAAATAGGCAGCTCGTCTTGGATGTAGGGACACGAGGTCACGAGGTTGTAGGAGTAGGACGAGGTTGAATAACATCTCCCGTCCGGGGCAGACGTCGGGGCTTCTTGGGCACCCACCTTCTTCTTGGAGTTAAGGCTCAGGATTTAGGTCATCAACAGTAACACACAATAAACACCAGTCATTAAACCTAGACAAACTCCAATACCTAAACCCCTGAATCACTGAGGTCCCGAACACACCCGACAAACTCACAACCTTAAAAGACTACAGATCCCCGAATTCCGAGGGCCAACCTGTCGATCTATTTCACCCGAAACCCCGATAAACCCCAAACCCTAAACCCCAATCCCCAAATCCAAAACTCTGTAAACCCTACACCCCAAACCCTAAATCCAAAACTCTATAAACCCCAAACCCTAAATCCAAAAGTGTAGAAACCCCAAACTTCCCCAAACCCTAAACTATAAACCAAAAACCCTAAATCCCATTCCCCCAGCCTCGTCCTGGCCAAGATCTCCCGGTGCGATGCAGAGCAACAGAGCCGAAGCGAGCTCGGCGGAGAGGTTCCGCTTGATTTTGCTAGGCTTACCCATAGGCTCCTAAGTAGTTCGTTTTTGTGATTTATATTTAGAATCCTATAAGGTAATCCCAAACAGGAACTACTTAGGGGCCTATGGATAGGCGTTATAGGATTTTGCTTAGGCTTTGGCCATCTTAAGTTTTCTGCTTTGGGTTTAGCTTTCTTAAGTGTAACGCTTCGGGGGGGGGCCTCGAGTCTCAGAGTCCAGGGTTTAGCGGTTTGGAGATCAGGTCTTGGTCGCGTTCGTCAGGAGGTTTGGGTATTGAGCTTTGGAGTGTACTCAGAAGCTCATGGGACGTAGTATTTGTGAAATATATAAATTAGAGCTATTATACATTCCTTATGCAGTTAAGCTTACCCCAATGAGCCCACTGTGGACGTATTTAGCCCCTGATCCTTGTTGCTGTTGAGGGATTTCACGTTCCTCCTTACTTCGTAGGTGTTGCCATAGAAGGCAGCTGGGTGTGAGGAGTGTCTGCGAAGAGGCTCCTCCTTAGGGGCGCTCATCATGATCACCCATTGCCACATACCGGGAGTGTCCATTGTAGTTCCTTTTCTCCATTGTATCTCACCCCCCCCCCCATTTCGAGTTAGGATCCTACAATGTAACCCCAAAAAGGATCTACAATGGAGACTAGAAGTACGGTTGATTCATACAATCCTGCATAGCCGTAAGGACCCTAAACTATGGGAATTCTGGTATACTCCTTCTTATGGGGTAATGCAGGATTTTCTATCATCAACCATAGGATCTCTGCCGAACATAGGGGGATGACCGAGCTGGGTTGCCTCGGGTCTTGACGCTCGAACTTCGAACAGCCACCACCGCCGCAAATCTAAGAACCGAGATCATAGCTTTTTTGACCCTATAAAGCCCAAACCTAAACCAAAGCCAAACAAAAACAAAGCAACCTGAACCTAACGATTCCTACACCCTCAATGTTCGAAGCACTTGAAGCTAAAACCCTCCAGCGCCAAAAACTCTACCATCGAAACCCCTGTGGGAGTCGCCTCGTGAAGCTTCTCGTACTGCCTGGCGACCTGACCGACAGCTTCGGTCTGATTTCATATGGGTGGTCCTGGGTAGTTCTCCAAATTCATTCGGGTCGCTTGTAATGGGGGTCCGTTTTGTGAGGGTGTCGTACTATACTTGGGACCTGAAAGCTACCCTAATTTAGAGAGCTACCCATGTGGGTGTCCCAGCCATTGTTACAACTAGCGGTATCATATCCATGTAAAGACACATTATGCGTGACTTCCAAGCCCTGGCAGACTCTATAACCGCAATGGGGTCATATAGTACAAGATATACCATATCTTGCCTGTGGAGACGTATAGTCTGCGAGAAAGATTGACCTATGCAGCCTAGTCATAATCACTAATCATCCCAAACTAATCCTTATACAACCCTTAAAGAAGCCGGAAACCACCCCCAGAAGCAGCCCCCCTCAACGCGCCTCTAGCTCGACTATCTCTCGAGCCCGCCGTTCTCCCAGGCGCTTGGAGTCCCGCTGATACGCGCTCCTTTCGGGCTTTGAGGGCTCGGGGTATGGGCATCTCTGGCTATCAACCCATGGATATCTATCTATGTTTCTTTCAATCCATCCATCCATCCATAAATGCACCCACCTATCTACCTATCTACCAGCTTACCTCTCTGCCTTTCTGCCTTTCTACCTACCTATCTGCCGATCTATTTGTCTACCACTCTACCCATCTATCCATCTACTGATCTGTCTATCTAGCTATACCGATCTATCGATCTATCGGTCTATCGATCGATCTATCTATTTAACGATACTATCTATCTGTATCGATCTGTATCTATCTATCTAGCTATCTATCTGTCTATCCGATTACATCTGTTCATTCATTATCTATTCGGGCTCTGGGGTTTGCAGAGAGTGCATCTGCTCTCACTCAACCTCATCCCTATGTAGTTAAGCCCTAAGCAGCCCACACCCGGCAGCCCAAATCTAAATCCTGAACCCTCTAAACCCAAGAAGCCTCAAGCTTGGACCGCGAAACCGTACACCCTCAACCCTTGAACTCAGAACCCTTGAACTTGACACCCTCTCTTCAGCGACGCTCCAGAGCTTCTGATGAAGCTTTGTCGACTCCGTGATGACTTGCTGCCACTCCTGATGCTAGGTTCTGCAGTTTTGGGTTGCATTCTCGAATTCAGAGGTTTGAGTATGTAGGATCTAGAGAACCCTCCTCGTAGCTATACTCAACAACCCCCGCCCCCCTCCCGCCCCCGGAGCTTGATTCAGTCATCATTCAGAACATCTGTGACGGATACTAGTAGTATAGGGGCCTGAATCATCCGAAGAGGGTTTTTGGGTATAGTATCCTAGACCCACAATCAGGAACCTCCCTACACTAGTATTGGTAATCAGAAATCATGATAATTATGGAGGCCCCTATATTACTCCCTAAACCCGAAACACTGAAAACCCTAAACCCGAAACCCTAAACCCTAAACCCTACACAGGAAACCCGAAACCCTAAACCGGAAACCCCAAACCCTAAACCCTAAACCCCAAGCCCTAAATCCTAAACCCCAAACCTTAAATCCTAAATCCTAAACCCCAA
>CAJNJA010018560.1:0-10544 GCA_905231915.1 Symbiodinium necroappetens | reverse complement strand
AAACCCTAAACCCATGAAGCTCCAAGGAGGCCACCACCCAGGGAGGCGGTCGTCTCAAGGCCCTGGCCTGGCGCTCGGGCACCTGGCTGCCTGCAAAGGCCGGGGATTTGGGGGTTCAGGACGTTCCCTAAACCCTAAACCCTAAAGGGTGAGGGTTTGAGGGTTTCAAGATGGAGCCTTTGGGTTTAGGGCTTTAGGGCTTTAGGGCTTTAGGGTTTTAGGGTTTTAGGGTTTAGGGTTTAGGGGCTTTTAGGTTGAACTGGGCATCCCCCCCATCGCCATGACCTGCCTTGGACCAGGGCAATCTGGCGCTGGAGGGACTCCAGCATCAGAGCTAAGCCTCCCCCCGAGTCGAGGTTCCCCGACATGGCCAGGGCGGACAAGGCGGCAATGGCGGCAGACTGATCAAAGGTCTGCTTGTGCAAGAACTCCTGGGTTCGGGGTTGGGATCCTTACAAAGTCTTTCTGCTGGCCTATCTTACTCTCTCTGTCCCACACCTTCTGAAGCTGGGCTTGTGGAAGTACATTAGGCCAAGGGTTTTACATCTTAGGGGTTTACATGGGAGATGGGGCGACGGCACGTTCCCAATCACACGACGGTACCCTTATAGAACCCTTAGACCAACCCTTAAACAGGAGCCCTTAGACATTAGAGGAACCCTCTTTATGACAGCAGCCGAAACACCAGGGGGGTGTTCTTCAGCAGCGATGGCTTCGGGCTGTTGCTTCCGGTTCGAAGCAACTTGATGGCATCCGATGCGCTGCCCGCCGGCGGCTCCTCCTTACGCTGCTTTGCGGCTTTTTTGGTGGTTTACGTTCTCACAACTCGGACAGGCCAGGCGAGTTTAGGGTTTAGTGGCTGTGGGGTTGAAGGTTTCATGGCTTTCTTGCACGTCTTGTCCCTCCGCAGGCCTTTTTTGAGTTCCGAATGCCCGGGTTTCTCGACTCTCACTCTCGCACAAAGCAGGCAAGGTTGAAGGGTTAAGGTTTAGGGCTTTATGTAGGGTTTAGGGTTTGAGGTCAGATTGCTTTAGACCGCGTAGGAGCAAGATTCCGGAACGTTGCTCATGTGCTGCTCCAAGAACGGTATTTTGCCTGACTCGATTGCCTGGAGCAAAGCGGAAATTGCTGGGCCAATGATGCAACAACACTCGAGCGCGCAACCTCGGCCCCTTCCTGCCTGGAAAAGCATTTTCACGGCAGCTGCCACGTGCGATCCTGTTGCGCACTGCCTCCAGTTTATGCACCGAAGGACACAAAGTGCGGGACCATTGCAGGTTCTCCTGTCGCAGGGTCGCACAACTTCCCGAATGCGCTGCGCTCAGCCCTTGAAGCTCTCACTCCAAAGTCCTGGAAGCAAGCTGCTCGCCGATCTCGCCCAGCAGCCCGTTCATGTCTTTCGGATCAACCAAGCCTCTAGCAACACACAACATCAGCTCACGCCTACTCTCCGTGTCCCTCCGACACCGAAACGTCACTTGCAGCTCCGGCGGCCATCGTTGTCCAAAGCGACCACCATGTGATGACAGCTTGGTGCGATGGTGCTCGTGAGCTGGGCAAGGAGGGCCCAAAGCTGGCCCTGGTGCATCACTTGACTTCGTACTTTTTCTGAGGGTTAGGGCCAGGCACGAGGGAACACTGATCTCAGCCCATGGGTACGATACCATTGCTACCGCGGTTGCGAGTCGAGCCACCTTGCTCATAATCTCCACACATTGCTCATCTGCTTTCGGCACGGCCGTGAAAGTTCTCATGATGCAGCGCATCGCAGCCAAGGTGATCAAATTTCGGACATCTCCGAGCAGCTGCGTCCCCACCTGCGGCTGCGAGAGAATGAAATGATTTGCAAGTCGCGCCTGTCTATCGAAGCTGCGAATCGTCCATGCAGGAGGTCTGTTTCTCGCATGGTCCTAGCTACGCACGGACGACGACGCTTTTCTCCAAAAGGGATCCATGCCGGCAGCGCAGGTGTTGGACCATTGTGCCTTGCGCCGCGCCTGTGCAGAACCGATCTGAACCACCTGAACACAACCACTGCGTCAAGGTGACCACTTGCGATTTAAACAGGCGTCGGACTATCGTCGTTGCTGCCGCATTACGCATTCCCAGTACTCTTGTCAATCAGCAGGTTCACCGCGGTAAGATGACCTTTCTGCCTTGCGACGAAGACAGATGTTTGTTGCCGTGTCTGGCCGGCACCCAGGCGCACGACATCAAGCTGACCATTGTGACTGGTGACAGGTGCTGCACCACTATCGGTTGCCGTGTCCTTGCCAGTGCCCGTCTCGATCAGCAAGCGCACTACATCAGGATGACCTTTCACAAAGCCGCGTGTAGTGCCACTGTCTGCTGCCGTGTCTTTGCCGTCGCCCTTCTCGATCAAGAAACGTACCACAGTAAGGTGACGTATCTGACTGCTCCGAAAAGAAGGTGTCGCACCAATAGTGTCTGCTCTGTCCTTGTCGGCCCCATGCTCGATTAGCAAGTGCACCACATGAAGGTAACCAATCATAGCCGCGAAGAAGACCGGCGTCATGCGACTATTCTTTGCTCTGTCCTTGTACACCATTGTGGGAACCCTTGTCGACCGGCAAGGGCACCACGTCAAGGTAACCATTCTGACTAGCGATGGAGACAGGTTTTGCACCATCGTTCGTTGCTGTGCCCTTGCCGGCGCAATTCTCAATGAGCAAGCGCTCCACATCAGTGTGGCCATTCTGAGCTGCGATGAGAACAGGTGTCTCGCCAATGCAAGTTGCAATTTCCTTGTCGGCACCTTTCTCGATCAGCAGGCGCACCACGTCAAGGTGACCATTCCGACTTGCGACGAAGATAGGTGTTGAGCCATCGTTCGTTGCTGTGCCCTTGCCGGCGCCATTCTCGATGAGCAAGCGCACCACCTCAGTGTGGCCATTCTGAGCTGCGATGAGAACAGGTGTTGCGCCAAGGCAAGTTGCAATTTCCTTGTCGGCACCTTTCTCGATCAGCAGGCGCACCACGTCAAGGTGACCATTCTGACTTGCGACGAAGATAGGTGTTGAGCCATCGTTCGTTGACATGTCTTTGTCGGCACCAATTTCGATCAGAAAGCTCACAATGTGGAGGTGACCACTGTAAGCTGCGGCCAGGAGAGGTGTTGCACCATCGTTAATTGCTGTGTCCTTGACGGCACCTTTCTCAATCAACAAGCGCACCACATCAAGGTGGCCGTTCTCACTAGCGATGAAAAGAGGTGTTACACCGTCGTTCATCGGCGTGTCCTTGCCGGCGCCATTCTCAATCAGCAAACTCACTACACTGAGGTGACCGAACTCACTAGCGATGAAGACAGGCGTTGAACCTATGCTGGTTGCCGTATCCTTGCCAGCGCCCGTCTCGATCAGCAAGCGCACGACATCAAGGTGACCTTTCTGACTTGCGACATAGACAGGTGTTGCACCACTGTCTGCTGCCCTGTCTTTGTCGGCGCCCTTCTGAATCAGCAAGCGCACTACGTCAAGGTGACCTGTCTGACTTGCGACGAAAACAGGTGTCGCACCAGTATTGTTTGCACTGTCCTTGTCGGCCCCATTCTCAATCAACAAGCGTACCACATCGAGGTGACCAGTCTGAGCTGCGAGGAAGACGGGCGTCGAACCACTCTGTTCGCGGGGCTTGTTGAGGTCAGCACGCCCGGACGCGAGCAGCTTCACACTCTGCAGCGCCCCGCTTCCGGCAGCCGCTAGCAGCGCTGTCCAACCATCGGAATCCACTAAATCTGGGTGTTGAGGACGCCGAAGAAAGGCCTCAACCGCAGCAGCATCGTTTCTCAGACTGGCATCTGTGAGCTCGTCAACGTCAACTGCTTCAACTGCAACATAGTCACAGATTGTTACCTGCAGTTCAAGCGGTAATTTCAAGGTTGTGTCTGAAGTAAGCTGCGTGTGGCCGCAGAAGAGCTTCAGACGAAAGCATGGCTTACCGACAAGAGTAGACAAGAGCTGCTCAAGGCCCTTGGTGACACTGCCATGCACATCGGCCAACGCAGCAACCTCGTCTTCAGTAGCGGTCATGAGCTCCCGTCCGGAAAGGTGTCGAACACAGAGCATGGCAGGTTTGATTATGGAGCCTTCCCCACTCCTCGATTTGTAACCCTGAACCACGAACCTGATGCTCTGTCATCGGTCCGCTATGGCCGCCCTGTTCCACATGCAGGTACTTGAAAAACGGCAACCCTTCAGAGCCATGGGCAAGGTCTCCACCACGGAAACAACCGGCTACACTGCTTGAGGGAGAATCTCGTGACCACTATTGCGCCAGGGTTACATGCAGAACTATAATACTAGAGTTACTAGAGTTGTACCAGTGACTACAAGGGGATTTTATTGTTATTCTGTCTGTAGTGTTTGTGGTACTAGAGTTATATTTGTGACTATAAGGGGATCTGATTCTACAATCCGAAAGTTGTGTTAATAACTACAAGCTGATATGATTCTATTTGTGGGTGAACGCAGGCGGTTTTGAGGGTGCCACCCACTGGCCGGCGGCGACCACGGCCGCGGCAGAGAAGAGGAGAGCCTCCACCAAGCAGCATTCCTTAACAAAGGCCGGGGTCAATTAACAGATCACATACCAGGTGTGATATATGCTACGCAATATAGTATAATGTAATGTATTGTAATATCATATAATATAATATAATGCAATGTAATGTAGTCTAATGTAATAGAACATAATATAGTATAATTTAATATGCATATGCACATATGTGTGTTACATGTATTTATGCATATATATATATATATCTGTGTGTGTGCGTGCGTATGCATGCATGCATGTATGCATGCATGTATGTATGTGTGTGTACATACATTTGTATGTATGTATATGTATCTATATATATATATGCATATACACATGCATTTTGCTTTATCGAATGCTATTTGTTGCAATGATGTTCACTTACTGTATATTAATTTGCATCCGGCTCATGACTGCTCCTTCTTGCCACCAGCTTCGTAGGTCGCCTTTGACTGGTGACGGCCGGTGGCCGCAATGATTCCTCAGCTTCCCTTAGGGCTTTCTCCAAGGATTGCCTTACACTTCGGGTTCATTCAATGGTTCGCGACATGTTCTTTCAGGCTTTCTATAGGGGTATGTAAGGGTACTGCAGCTTTTGTGGGAGGCCACGGCAGGCGACAGACGCGATCTAAAGAAAGCCGAGCTGCTTTCGCGGAAGTCCTCCAACTTGGACGTGCCGTAGACCAGCTCGTAGCTAAGTACGACCTTTGCCTCGTCAGCGATCTTCCTGAAGCTCCAGTCCCACAGCTCGCGGGCACATACATGCAACGGGACCCGGAGTGTCAGGCAAAGCGCCCGCAGAAGCCGGGACCCATATACTTGCGAGAAAGGGTCTTGAGCGCATGGAAGATGTCAATGGCAGCATCAGGAAGCTGCCCCAGCTCTGTTTTGGCTGTCAGTGCGCCTTAGAAGAGGTTTACAGCTTTGGGTCTCTTTTTTTGAGCACCTTTTTCCGCCTCACCAATCCAGCTAAGAAGAATCCACTTCGTGGAAGGCTTGAACAGGCCATGCCTTCAGGAACTTCGGGTTTGAGGTTTAGGGTTTGCGACAACAAGTGCACAGATTCCTGTAGCTGCCAAGGGGGGGTGGCTGAGTAAGACTAGAATTCCAAGCTAACCCCATTTAGGTGCATGCACATTATAATAAACTTACCTACACTGCTGGCAGGATCCCGGATGCTGAAGGGAAAGGGGGAGCGTACCAATGCATCATCCCGTCCTCAATGCCCACACAAAACAATGAACTCAAGATAACTCAAGCAACCACCCCCAGCTCGCCCATCGAATCAGGACAAGCGGCCTGCAAAATACAGAGGCTTAAACAATGCCTCGATCTCGATAAGGGTTTCATCATCTGCTTTTAGCCAGGGTCTCCTCGATGCTTTTTGAGGGGCTGCATGTCACACGAGAGCAACCAAGAGCTGGGTTTTCGTCAGGCCTTTGAAGCTTCTTTAACCAAGGCCGGGCATCAGCTGGTTGAAAAGCTGCTCTGCGGTGCTCAAAAGCACGGTCGACTCGATGCGCGGGCTCTTGATTTGCAGTTGGAAGTCCCACCTGATGTGCAGCTTGATCAGACGATGCGTTGGCGGCCCGAATCACGTCGAAAGGGCATGCAGATGAGCGGCACGATGGGAAGATGATCTGACGGGAGAAGCTCATTAGGCATTAGTGCCAGCCAGTCGCGGTCTGCATGATCCTTGGCTCAAATAAAATCGCAGAGTCGAGCCATGGGCGCCTGAGAAAGTGCCAGCAGTTGCTTGCCACCTTCGCGACATCTTCCCGGGAGCCGAAACAGACCATGGCAGTCATTTTGCAGCTAAGCTGCATCCGTCTTCCTTATCACTCGAACGGTAGAGAAGCTAGGTTCAGCTACGGCGATATACCATGCAGTGCCCAAGGCACTTCTCTCGGAGACGCAGTGCCTGCTCACCAAGCTGGAAGAGGTGGCGACCATCGTAGAAGATGTGGTCAATGAGCTGGTACATGTCCTGACGATGAACTAGGATTCCCAACTACTCATCTCCCAGCACACCGCATCAGCACCAGGTTGGAAGACGAAATCGGCGCAAAAGCTTGCGCACCCCGTCCTCGCCGACCTTTTTCGGCTGTGCAGAAGCACTCCCTCGCATCTTCCACACCTGAGGTGCTCCAATCCGGAAGAGCACGTCAGGGTTTCGGGGTCGAGGTGTCGTGAGATAGTCACTTAGCGCCCTCCTTATTCGCAGGTAGAGGCAATTCTAAATCTTTACTCAAGAATCAACACTAAATTCCTACCGCCCCAAACTCGAGGATCTCCTATGACCTCTAAACTATACATGCATGTCAGGCACGGAAACGGGTGGGTTCCACATGTCACGCGTACTGCTGTAGAACTCCTCCCAGATGCTTCGCAAATCCTCGGAAGGATCGGGATATGTTAATCAAGGGGTGTAGCATAGGTTCTATTCAAGGTTCAGGGTTTGGGGTTTTAGGGCTCATGAATCGAGGGTCTAGCAAAGGCTCTATTAAAGGTTTTGGATTCCCATGGCGCAAAGGAACATTGGTTTAGGCTTTACGCGATCACAAACCAGGGTTTAGGGTTTTTTCCCTCCCACTTAGCAAGGACGAGCCCGCATTGGGAATCAAGGGTTTTATCAAAGGTGTTCAAGATGCTTTTCCACAAAGGCTCCTGTGTGGGATTCTATAAGGGTTCTAGGGATGTGACGAGCTTCGTTGTTGTGCATGAAGCTCTGCAGCGCATTGGCTTCTTCCGGAATGGGCACGACACTCCCGAAGGTCATGTCCTCAAGCGATGACAGCGGGATTCAGTCTCAGAGCTCTTTGGGAGGCGTTCTAACACCTGGATTCCAGCAGCTGTTCCACGGAAGCGTCTTTGTCTTCAGTATAGCCCAACGCTCTTCCTTACTGTCCCTTCGACTGTTTACCCTGGGCTCCCTGAATGAAGTCGCCTTGGCCGAGTCTGCCCAGCACGTGCCGGAAACTTGCAGTGACTGTTTGCTCTGATGATTTTGTTTTGTGGCATTTCAGTACATTGATTTCGCGGCTGAAGGTTGCCTTTCCCATCGTCTGGGCCCCAGCTGCATGGCAACCTCTACTTGACACCCCCACAAAACCTGAGCGTTCATCTTGGAGCCCACCGTCGTTGCATCTTCAACTTCTTCAACTCTTCCTCCCTCCATTAAGGTCTTTAAACCACCCCACGCTGGGGCGGCTCCCAGAAATTTCAGACCTAGACCTGCCATGCCAGGAGTCCGCGTCATCGAAGTCTAGCTCGGTGTTCGCATCCATGGACCTGAACAGGTTGCAAAACTTAGACGAGGCTTTATAAGCCCTAGAAATCATGCCCTCACGGAAAGTCTCGTTCTTTTTTCCGAGTCTATGGAAAACCCTAAATCCTAGTCCCAAAACCCCACGCCAAAACCCGCCGGAAGCTGTCAGAAGCATAGGACGACTGCTGCCGATAGGTGGCCAAATCTCCGGCAGACCGCTGCGACCCCAACATTGGCCCAAGTGGTGCAGCCTCACAGCTCTTGTTTGAAATCCCATCGGGGCAATACAAGGCCGACCACAAAGGCCCTGTGTGAAGATCCCCAGGAGAGCACTAAGGATGCAGCTGCTGAATTCGCCGGACTTCGCTGTCCGTTCCGCTGGACCTGCTCTGCTCTTTGCTTCGCTTTCACTCAAGCCGGACGTGACCATTGCTGGACCAAGGAGCAGGTGCGTAGTGCATACATAGAATTGCCTTGAAGGCATGGGCTGGTTTTTTTCCCTCCCGGGTTTAGGGTTTAGGGTGCATCGAGACCTGGGCTTAGGGTTTAAAGGTTTAGGGGGGCACATGATCGCTGGATGTTGGCAAGGTGCTGCCGCCGCAGTCGCTCGTCCAATTCTTTGAATTGCAGGAGCACCCTCACTGCAGCCTGATCCGCTGTCGCAAATCCTTCCAGGCAACCCCTCAGTCGTAACCCTCAACCCTTTTTTACACAGGCTTGATTGGTCCAGGACTCTCGCAACCAGCCGGGAAACTCCCTCAGCCCTAAAACCTAAAACCTTTTTCCACAGGCTTGAACTGAGCTCGCCCGGCCAAGTCCCTCGCAGCACATCGCACTCGTGGCGAGATACGCAAGGCTAACCTAAACTGCACGCTCCTGGGACTTCGGACGTGCCCTCCACGAAGGCGTCGATGTCCGGATCTCCCGGCAAAGTCTGGAACTCCTCGGATTCCAAAGGAGTGCTTCGTGCTATATGATATACGAAATGTATGATATAAAACACTGTATGATATACAAAACTATATGAGATAAGATGATCTTATATGGTATACTATACTATACTATACTATATGGTAGATATGTCATACTCGAATGTGGGATATACGATACCTGAACATACTACCTACTATAATATACCTGGGCTCCTGCATTGCTAGGTCGAACCTGCTACGCAGAGAACTTCACAGCGGGACACGCTGGGTCAACAAAAATTACAGGACGCCCTTCATTGACGATGCCAGCTAGGGCACTGAGGTGTAATGTCCGAAACCCCGAAACCCCTAAACCCTAAACCCCCAAACCCTTTTTTTGAGCAGGGACTGCAATGCACTAAGCCCTAAACCCCCAAACCCTAAACCCTCAAACCTAATGTCTAGCATTCTAGGGGCAGTCGGTAGCTCCGTACTGACATACTGAGGACGGATCACGGGAGAAGTTGCGCCTCAACAACACTCACTTCGTAAAGGCTCAACTCCCATTCAGTCCCGCACGTCGTTGCAGCCTATAGCCATGACGCATCATGCCGTCTTGAGCACACTCACGCATCCGGGGTTTTGGGTTGTCGATGTGGGATATGGGATCTGGGCTCACTGGGACGCGCGGCAGGCTTGCCAACCATCTGGAAACGATCTGCTCGCCAAAAAATCGCTTGCCCGTCGTCGTCCACTGGCCACGCATCTTGCCCATGGAACCGCCTGGGATCTGCGACGCTTCTCCACTGAACTGGCCACACAAGGCTCCAATACGAATGCTTCCTTCAAAGACAGGGAGGAAAGCACTAAACATAATGGGGAAAAAATAGGGGAAAAATATTTTTCCCTATTTTTTCCCCATTATGTTATGTGCAGAGCTCTTGCATCCGTGCGTCGCTTTCACACCAGTACCGTCTGCCACGCGCTTCTCCAAGAAATGCCGGGCCGTGCTCTTGCCCTTCCTGGGTTCTTGTTAGGGGATTGTATTTCAGTTACCATCATCAAGAAACCATATGATCTACTATAGGTCTCCATTATACTAACTTGAAGAGAATCCCTTAAAGCAAGAGCCCAGCTTCTTGAAGCCGGTTTTGGGAGCGAAGGCCCAGGACGAGGAGGCGAGCTTCTCGCCTCGGCAAGGCATCGTGTGGGGTGTGTACATATCTATATCTTGTTTATTTGGTTATGTATACATACATATTAACATATTCACATATACACACACACACATATATATATATGTGTGTATGTATGTATGTATGTATGTATGTATGTATGTATGTATGTATGTAGTTACATACATGTATATATATATATGTGTATAAGTATGTGTGTGTGTGTGTCGAGCCTCAGCTTGTCCAGATGTCCGACTCAAGTCAAGGCACTGTAGGTCGATCCAGTCCGATCCTTAAGAGGGACGTAGGCTTCGGCATCCGTGCTGCTGCAGGCATACCCGAGCTTCTGCAGCTCTTTGGAAAGGAAAGTGAAGTTGTCGAGCTCCTGGCTAGCGAGGGCAAATCGGAACTAAGAAGCAGCTACAACTGAGCACTGTGCCATAGCCCTACCGCAAACGGCGGCCGGATGTTTCCCAACAAAAATGCACTTGCCCGTTTTCACGCAAAGTTTGAGGGCGCTCAGCACGAAGGCATGAACCCTCTAGCGCTTCCTTGCCAGAATCTTCTCACTGTGAGTCCCATCTTCTTCTTCGAGCTGCAAGCTGTCCTGCAGGCAGATGATGTCGGGCT
>CAJNJA010018558.1:0-10545 GCA_905231915.1 Symbiodinium necroappetens | reverse complement strand
CTAATGGCCCGGACTGGATATATTCTTCTCCCTAAGCGCTCGGCCCAGCAGCGCAAGGCCGCTTTTCGCTCCCATTCCTGTGATGCTTGGGGCCCAGCTCTGTAGTTGGTGACTGCAGTGCTGTGCAGAGTGGTTGTAACCGTCCCTAGACTCATCTGGTGACAGTCGTGCTGTGCAGGGCGTTCACTGCTGTTCTTAGATATACGAAAACACAGACGCGGAGACAGAGAATCCATATTCCTGTTTCTAATGGCCCGGACTGGATATATTCTCGGCCCAGCAGTGCAAAGGTTGCTTTTCGCTCCCATTCTTGTGATGCTTGGGGCCCAGCTCCGAGATGCCAAGCCGTCTGTGGAAGCTTTCTAAACCGTAAAAACGCTATAGAATCTTTTTTTTGTTCTTTTGGTCGACTGTGTTTTCGTCGTTGCTACTTCAATGTTGCTCCGCGCTGCGCGGTGGCTCAAACACAGTCGAACTGTGCGCTCGCAGCGCCGACAAAAGAAGTTTTTCACCCGCCCACCCGCCCGGGGGCGCTGTTTGCTTGGCATCGCTTGCCTCGCTTCCTCTACTTAGCTCTGCCTTGCAAAGCATCGCTGCATCGCTGACATGCAACCTCTGCGGTAAAAAAGAGAAGAGCTTGCTCCGCTTTCTCTTTTGCACTGAGCTGCAGTTGTCCAACCTAGAGAACCTGAGCGAAGCAGCCTCTGGTGCAGACCTGGTGCCCGTAGCAAAAAAGTTTTGACAAGACCACAAACCGTCTGCGCAAAACGATGCATGCAACAGCAGGCCAAATTTCACATCCATGTGAAAGCACGCAGCTGCAGACGAGACGGGATGTTACATGTTTGCTTTCATGTATGTTTTAGAAGGCTGGTGATTCTGTTGCGCCATGCAGCACTAGCTCTTGCGCTGGCTTAACAGATCCAACACGGTTAAAAGGACTGCGAGCTGAGTGCTAGAGCAGTGCAAGCCTAACTAGAACGTCTGTGAAAAGCTACGCCATTGGCATGAAAGCAGGTTCACAAGCAAACACCTGCGATGCAACAGTATGATGCAGTTCCATCTTCAGCGCTAGACTCCCCCTCACCCCCTGAAACAATGCTGCGAGTTTGCGCGGTGGGGTACACAGCACTGATGCAGTCGAAACTGAGAAAATCTTAGAGTGGCCGTGCCACCCTTTCCTTTCGCCAGGACAGCCGTGGCGAGAAGAGCCGGATTTGGAGGCCTTTTTGTAAGTCATCTTGTCGGAGTGACGGCACTCCCCTTCCCCCCACAAAACAATGATGAAGGTAGTTGCTGAAGGTGGATATTCAGCGGTCATGCAAATCCGAGTAACGAGCTTGGAGTTTAGGCGGTTTAGGACTTTGCCGCAGGCTCGTGTCGTCCATGTTGGTGTGGCTGTTCCATTGCGCATCATCTTTGTTTGAGGGGGCGAGGGGGGGTTTGTTGCAGCACGGTGCTGAAGAGCTGTAAGGTCCTGCTGCTGCTGNNTGCTGGCAATTGAGGGTGGCAAACATAATGTCCAAAGGCTTTTGGGCGCAAGGATCAGCGCAGACGCGGTGCTGCAAGCTTGTAGACTTGGCAGAGATGTCTGGCAATGGCCGAGGCGTCGGTGTCATCAAGTGGCAGCACTAGCAGCAGTAGCAGCAGCAGTGACAGCGATTCATCGTCAGGGGCGCCGCCTGATTCTTGTGATGAGTCCAGTGATGTCGCAAGCGAGCAAGCCGACCTCTTCGAAGGCGACCAGAACGTCGATTCAGAGGATGAGAGCTGCCGAGTGGACATGTTTCAAGATGTGGTAAGTGCCACACAGAAGACGAGGCTGCGGGGAAACCGGAGTTTACCTCGTCGTTAAAGCTGTTAGAACATATTGTCAGCTCCTGTCCCTGTTCGGCAGGTACCAGGGGAACACCGTGCATTTCTGGACTTTCCCGCATACGACGAAAGATGGCGCCGTGACGGCGACAACGCACACCAAGAAGCATCTGGCGAAGATGCTTAAAGAAGCGTATGGCGCTGACAACATTGAGTTTTATGTGATCGTCAGCGAGCAGCATGCCCAGTCGGAGCGTGCTTGGGAGCGCACGTATCATTGGCACGCGCTGCTGAAGCTGACTCGCCGAATCAAGTGGAAAGCTCTTGCGCGTCAGTTGCGTGAGAAGCGCCTATTTGGCCACTTGGCGTTGCCACGCTTGCATGCGGATTTCTTCAGATGCCTGCGATACTTGGTTGCTCCGACGACCCGCAAAGGTCAAGATCAATTGGATCCGAATCCATACTTTTCTTCTCATTTTCCTGTGGATATGATGGAGAAGCGCATGCGCAAGTACTTCAACATCAGCCTGCGCCCGTCTGACATGTACAGCATCGTGCGGCAGATGAAGTTCACGAGCTATCAGCAGCTTATCGATTGGGCTCTAGAGCAGCGCCGGCGCGGTAACGGCATCTACGAGAAGTTCTTGGCAAAGCAAGGGCAGAAGATGCCCGGCCTGTTTGCGTCTTGGATGCAAATCTTGTGTGAGCCTGCCACCGCAGCGGGCCTCCGGAAGCAAAGACTGGAGTTGTGGGATCGCGCAGCTCAAACTCCGTGCAGCTGCGTGAGTCCGAACCGGTTGCAAGATGCTTTGGACAGGCTGCTCGAGCACCACGGCAAGTGCCCAGGAAGATGGGCGTTTTGCTTGACGAAGCTGTTGCGAATCGGCACAACAGCCAAAAACAGCAATATTTTGCTGTGGGGCGAATCCAACAGCGGAAAGACAGCATTGACCCGACCTTTGATCCACATCTTTGAGAATCACGTGTTCTTGCGCCCGAATCGAGGAGATACCTTTGTCCTACAAGGTCTTGAAAAGATGTTGATATCTGTTTTTCAAGATTGGCGGCTTTCCACCACGCCGCTGCCGTATGACACTCTGCTGCTGCTCCTAGAAGGTGAGTCCGTGAGTTGTGCGGTATCTTGGCTTGTTCGACCTTGGGTCGTAAGCAGGAGCAATGTGTTGTTAGAAGCCGCTTTTGATTCCCAGCTTTGCATTGAGTTGAGCCAAGGTCAAGAATTCCGCACCTGTGCTAGTGCACCATCCTCCTCCATTCATCATAACCACCCAGACGAAAGTCGTGCCCAAGACTCCCAGAGGAGATCCCGACGAGGAAGAGCGGAAAGCCTTTCAAAACAGATTCGGGCTGCGTTGGTGTTTCAAGAATGCGTTATCTTCAGTCCAACGAGATCCCGCCTTGAAGCTTTGCTACTCTTGCAAAGGCTGCTATGTCCGGTGGATCAACCGGTGGTACGAGCAGTATGTGGTGGACAACCCCGGCATCGATTCAGAAGTCCGGATGGTGGAGGCAACTTTGGAGAAACAAGCAACTGAGGAGCCCTCTGCATCGAGTTCGAAGCGTGGCCACAAGCGCAAGAGCGAGGAGCCTTGCATTCCTCCCCGACATCATCAGCTGGAGGAGCGCAAGAGCGAGGAGCCCTGCACTCCTCCCCGACATCATCAGCTGGAGGCCCACGCCGAGGAGCCAAAGACTCCTTTGCTGGAGCAGCAAGAGGTGAATGCAAGCAGTCCCCTCCTTACCGCTTCTCCGTTGCCACGGATGAACCCAGATTGTCCGTATGCAGTGACGCATGCATGGAAAGATGGTGAGCTCTTGGAAGTTACGCCGCTGAAGCAGAGTGCGGAAAATACCGTTTTTTTCGGAAATTTTTTTCTAAGTTGTATCCGGAGTTGCTTGAACGAAACATTCTTTGCTGCGTATCGGTAGTGGTAGCAAGCCTGAGCGAAGCATCTGGTGCAGATCTTTGACTGTAGTAGCTTGGTCCGTCTGAGAACTTGGAAGGCTGTAAAGTGCAGAAGGGTTCCATGTGCTTGCTTTTACGTGAGAGACGGTTCCACATATGTAACTTGCTTCGCTCGGAGGGCGTGGAAGTGGAAACAAGCATCAACTTCGGGCGCGAGCCTGAATGAAACAGCCTGTCGTGCAGATCTTTGGTGGTAGCTTGGTTCTGGTTCGTTTGAGAACACTTTGAAGGCTGAAGTGCAGAAGAGTTGCATGTGCTTTGGTGCAGACCTGGGTGGTAGTAGCCTGGTTCGTTTGAGAACACTTTGAAAGCTGAAGTGTAAAAGGGTTCCGCTTTCCGCTTTAGTCCGTGACAGTGTGTCCTACGTGAGAGAGTGATGTTCCGCATGTGCAAGCGTTGCTTCGCTCAGAGGGCGATGATGGGAGTGCAGCTTCGGGTGCGAGCCTGAGCGAAACGGCCTCGCGCGGATCTTTGGTGGTAGTAGCAGGCTTCGTTTGAGAACTTTGAAGGTTGAAGTAGAAGGGCTCCATGTGCTATGTCAGAGAGAGTGATGTTCCGTAAGCATTGCTTCGCTCGAAGGGATGATGGAAGAGCAGCTGGCGCGAGCCTAAGTGAAACAGCCTCTTGCGCAGATCTGTGGTGGTAGTAGCAAGATGTAGCAAGCTTGTTTGAGCAGCCTCTCGCGCAGATCCTCGGTGGTAGTAGCAAGCTTCGTTTGAGAACTTGAAAGGCTGAAGTAGAAGGGGCTCCATGTGCTATGTCAGAGAGAGTGATGTTCCGCATGTGTAAGCCTGCTTCGCTCGGAGGGATGATGGAAGAGCAGCTTCTGGCGTGCGCCTAAGCGAAACAGCCTCTTGAGCAGATTTGTGGTGGTAGTAGCAAGATGTAGCAAGCTTGTTTGAGCAGCCTCTCGCGCAGATCCTCGGTGGTAGTAGCAAGTTTCGATTGAGAATTTGAAAGGCTGAAGTAGAAGGGCTCCATGTGCTATGTTAGAGAGAGTGATGTTCCGCATGTGTAAGCCTGCTTCGCTCGGAGGGATGATGGAAGAGCAGCTTCTGGCGCGAGCCTAAGCGAAACAGCCTCTTGCGCAGATCCTCAGTGGTAGTAGCAAGCTTCGTTTGAGAACTGTAAAGGCTGAAGTGCAGAGAGCTCCATGTGCTATGTTAGAGAGAGTGATGCTCCGCATTTGTAAGCCTTGCTCCGCTCGGAGGGCCATGATGGAAGACCAGCTTCTGGCACGCGCCTGAGTGAAACAGCCTCTCGCGTAGATCCTCGGTGGTAGTAGCAAGCTTCGTTTGACAACTTGACGCGCTGAAGTGCAGAGGGCTCCATGTGATGTCCGTGAGAAAGTGATGTTCCGCATTTGTA
Source organism: Symbiodinium necroappetens (assembly GCA_905231915.1). Taxonomy (NCBI): domain Eukaryota; class Dinophyceae; order Suessiales; family Symbiodiniaceae; genus Symbiodinium; species Symbiodinium necroappetens. The sequence goes on along the minus strand of CAJNJA010018558.1, from coordinate 5,378 downwards.
AGCGTTGCTTTGGTAGCTTCTCCCCGCCAGGGCATGTCAACGAACCTGAGCGAAACGGCCTCTCGCTCAGATCTTGGTGGCTGTAGCGCAAACTCCGTTTGAGAAGTTAGAAAGCTGAAGTGCAGAAGCTTTGCATGTGATCCAGTGGGGTGCAAGCCGTGAGCGAAACAGCCTCTTGTGCAGATCTCGGTCGTAATAGCCAGCAGATTTATGTTTTGTTGTCGTTCTCCGTCAGTGATTGAGTATAGTGGATGGGGGGTTCGTGTGACCGTATTTGCAAGACGATGCAGGTTTTGGAATTTGAGCCAAACCAAGAAATCAGACGGAAATGCATGCACTCCTCTAAGTCTTGATTGCAAGAAAAGCAGCGACAAAGCGTATCTGCAAGACGATGCATGCTTGCTGAAAGCGTATCTGCAAGACGATGTATGTTTCCAGAAGCGTGCCTGCAAGATTTCGGCATTGAGGCAAACTAAAAATTCCGACGGAAAATGAACGCACCCCTGTAGTCTTGAAAGCGAAAAGTTCACAGAGAACGCGTATCTACAAGACGATGCATATTTTGCGGCAGCGTATCTGCAAAACGATGCATGATTTGGGAGCAAACAAAAAATCAGGCGGAACATGTATGCAAAAGTTCACCGAAAAAACGTATCTAGAAGACGATGCATGCTTGCCGGAAACGTATTTGCAAGACGAGGCAATATTTTCGGGCTTCGAGCAAACCGAAAAAGTCAGACAGAAAATGTATGCACTTCTGAGGCAGATTGCAAGAAATTCGCCGACAAAGCGTATCTGCAAGACGATGCATGTTCTAGTCTTGAGTGCAAATTCCTCGAAAAACGTATCTGCAAGACGATGCATGCTGCTGGAAACGTATCTGCAAGACGATGCAATATTTGAGGTTTAAAGCAAACCGCAAAAATGTTTTCGGAGTTGAGACAAAGGACATGCAAACCGAAAATGTATGCATGCTTCTAGTCTTGAGTGCAAATTCCTCGAAAAACGTATCTGCAAGACGATGCATGCTTGCTGGAAGCGTATCTGCAAGACGATGCAATATTTGAGGTTTACAGCAAACCGCAAAAACCAGACAGAAAAACTATGCACTTCTGTGGGAACGATCGCAAGAAATTCGCTAACAACGCGTATCTACAAGACGATGCATGTTTTCTGGAAGCGTATCTGCAAGACGATGCATGCAGAGTTGAGGCAAGCAAAAATTGAGGCGGAAAATGTATGCATTCTTTCAAGTATTGAGTGCAAGAAATTCCTCGAGAAACGTATCTGCAAGACGATACATGTTTTCTAGAAGCAACAAAGCGTATCTGCGAGACGATGCATGTTTTATCCATGTCATATGCGAGCAGCGAAACACCGTGTGGAATGTCATGTGCGAACACCGACAAAACAAATGTCGCATGCGATGACCGACAAGCCGTACCTTGCTTTTTAGATTGCCGGAACGACCGACGGGGGGGTGTAAAGGCGCAAGGCTTGTTTTCTCTTTACATTGCCGAAAACAGAAACAGGGGGGTGTAAAGGCGCAGGGTTGTAGTGCATTAAAAGAAGATTCTTCATTATTCTTCCATTATACTCCTGAAAGAGTGCACCTTTGCACCCCTGCTTTTCCGAATTCTTAATGTTGGGCAGGATTTGTGAGCCTGTGGGCTTATGCTTGCAATAGCTGCAGTGCAGTGCCTCATCATCTATGTGCAAGCAGATCCAAGCTTCCGAGCGCCGCTCTAGGTCTGTCTGAATCGTGACCGGGTGCCAGCCTGAGCTGGGTGGTCTAGTCGGAGATGTGCAGCAGAGCCAAGCCCAAATCGGAATTTCCATGCAGCAGATGTAAGGGTCCGAGCGCCGCTTTGGGTCTGTTTGTAATTCATCGTGTCCGGGTGCCTGAGCCTCTACAGTCGCATCATCACATCTCTGATCAGTCGAAGAATGTGCAGCAGAGCCAAGCCTAAATCGGAATCACCAGATTTCCGTGCAGTGTTTTTTTGCAACCACTCTTGGAGACGAGTCGTGGTCTTGGGTGTAGTGCTGTGTACATGGTTTATCCGTGCAGGAGATCCAAGCTTCCGAGCGCCGCTCTAGGTCTGTTTGTAATTCATCGTGACTGGGTGCCAGCCTGAGCCCCTACAGTCGCATCATCACATCTCTGATCAGTCGAAGAATGTGCAGCAGAGCCAAGCCCAAATCGGAATCAGCAGATTCCGCTGCAGTGCTTTCGCAACCATTCTTGGAGATGTCATGGTGTTGGGCGTAGTGCTGTGTTAATGGTTTTTTCCCACTCCCTCCGGGGGGCCGAGGATAGGTAGTGCTGTTGTTCACTGCACGATTCCACTTAAGAAATGTTGCTCCAGGATTGTAGGGGTAAAGCAGCTTTCTACTATTCAAGCTGCGCATTTCACCTTGGGACATGTTCCCTTGTCTCACCTCCGATGCCTTGGAACACGTTCCCTTGTCTTACTTCCGAATGCAGGAGGCTCGCCTTCCCTCCTGTTTTTAATGCTCTTGATGGTTTGTTTCCTCTTGGGAAGCATACTTTAGCAGCTGGTCTTCTGCGGCCAAGTTTCCGCGACCAGAAAGCGGTCACGCATATTGTGTGCTCAGAAATTCTGCCAGCTCTAGCATGTTTGAAGCCGAGTTGGGAGGCTGGTGGCTGGCAGAGACCAGTGCTGGAGTTGTTGTTCTTCCAGTTTCTGCCTGGTTTCGCTGGTTTACAAGGTCAGGCTTGGTTGCTTCCGAATGGATGTTGCGTGTCCAAGGTCCGGATCTGGTTTTTGGAGTCGCAAAACATCCCGTTTACCAAGACTTTGGGGGACACATGGTGGTTCCCCTTCTGTAGGAGACTGCTTTCGACAGACGCGTCGCAAAGTGCCGTTGCCTCTGTCGTGATCCATTGCCACGATCGTTTGTAGGGTTTGCGCTGAATGTGCTCCTTGCAGTGCTGTTGACGGCGAAGCTTGCTGCAGGCGTGCTGGTCCAGAAGTTGGTCAGTGCAGAGGAACAGATGTTAAAACCTGACATGAAAATTGAGGTATGGGTTCTAATTCGCTTTTAATGCGACTGTTGGCGAAGCCATGGATGTTGCAGCCGTGCGTAGAGAGGCCGCTTGCCGTCGCAAGCGGCAGCAGCGAGAGGCAGCTGATCAGCAATTTTGGGGGCTCACAAGAAGGGCCATGCACGTTGTGCTTCTGATCTTCATCTTATCCGGGTACAATCTGGCCATGGCTGCCTTGTATGCGAAGAGTGCGCGAAGGAAGCGCAAGAGAGATGTAGACACGAATCTGCTGCCTGCAGAACCACCCATTGAAGACTGGTTCGTGGACTTGCCGTGGGAGGATATATCTTCACTGGAAGATAGCACGGGTCTGGTTGCAGAAGCACGAAAATTCATGGCCGGCTTTGAGGCGGTGCAATGGGTCGTCGCGGCAAACTTCAAGCATGGCGCAGCGCCTTCTAGTGCGGACTTCATTGCGAAGTACGCAGGTTTAGGCCAGGCTAGTGATGCTCTACTTGTTTCTGCTGCTGGACGGGACGGTGTCGGAAAGAAAGTGAGCAGATATAGCCGCTTGTGGATGCAAAGATTTCGAAAAAAATGGAACCTGGAGCACAGGCACCTCAGGCCGCAGCAGCAGCTCGGCGCAGGTGAAGTCTACGAAAAGGCCAGATAGATGGTTTAGCGGAAACTCTGTAGAAGTTGGGCTGTGGACGCATATGAAGGTTCAACCTGAGGCTTTGGGGGCTTGGGTTATCAATCCGACATTTAGTCAGCAGATGCGGAGTCGATTTCTGGTGGCTCTTTGTTTGTGCAAACATGTCCTGCCGTCCGACAGCGGGCTTGCAATTGGGTGAGCATGGGGCCTCGAATTGGGTCCTGTTTTCAGGTCCGAAAAAGGGTCTCGATTTGCAGCCTCTCTAATAAGAACTTGAAAGGGAGGGTTCGGAAATTAGGACTAATTCTGGTCGGCATTTGGTGACGAGAATTTGGGTGGTTCGAAGCCTCCTGTCTCCGAGCCTGTGCCGTTTCTGCAGGTTTCTGCTTGGTTTGGCTGGCTGGATTTCGTGAAGTACCAGGCCGATCGATTCGGGAAAAAGATCAGCTTCATCAATTTGGACGAGACGTCCATCAAGCGCTCAGACGCTGGCTCTGGCTTGGTCGTGAAGCGAAGCTGGTGGCCAGCAGGCCACCAAGCACCAGGGCCTGCTGGCAGCACACGCGAACAGCGTGGTTGTGCCACCTTCGTTTGCCTGTGTACCCCCGACACGGCCCTGCAGGCAGCGCTTCCAAAGATCTGGATCGGCAATCAATATTTGTTTAAAGCATCAGAACTGAAGGCATGCGCTTCCCGGCAGCCTCCACAAGTCGTCTTGCTGCGCGAGAAAACGGCCTGGATGACTGCGGCACTCATGCCACGGATCTTCAAAGAGATAGCGGCAAGCCTTAAGACGTTTGGGGAGAATCGGCAAGGCGTTGTGGTCATGGACGCAGCTCCGCAGCATGTTCCAGGTTCGGTTATTCGAGCAGCAGCCGACTTTGGTTTGTGGGTTGTCATACTTCCAGCCAAGCTGACGCATCTATGTCAGCCCGCAGACACACACGTATTTTCAGCCTTGAAATCAGCATGCCGGCAGTGGTGCACCCGTTCGCGTTTGGCCTGTCCGAACGGACATTTTCCAGACAGCGCTTGGTTCGACATGATGTTCGAGATCTCAACGAAGTTTCTTTGTGGCCGTCCGTGGCATCGTGCGTTTGAAGCAAATGGCATTGTTGGCGATCGCTCAGCGCTGAGTCCTGCCCTGCAGTCCCACGCCTTGCAAAACTTCACTGCTGTAGAAGCAGGGCACGTGTGCATGCCGACAGAAGAGCAATTGCAAAGTATCTTTCCCAAGAACAAGCAAGTACCGTTTTGTGATCTAATGCGACCATTGATCCCACGTTTGGAGTGAGTCCTCCAAGAGGTCTTCGCTTCGGCGCAGTGTTGGTTCTGCAGGAAAAATCTACAAGCGGCAGATGCATGTCCACTGCACTGCAGAGGAACGTCCAAGTGTCCCGCTTGCTTCGGCCGCATTTTCAGTTCGTTTTTGTAGTGCATGCTCCAGCCCTGTCGAACTAGTTTCCCTCCTTGCGTCTGTGCCATGGCCGATCCCAACGAGCCGGGTCTCAGCTTGTGTGAGAAAGTTGAGCGGCTCCAGAAGGTGAGAAAAGACTTGGCACTTGCAAAGAAGGCTGCCACGGCCGAGCTGGGTAAAGAAAAGAAAAAGCTACAGCGCTTGAAACGATCAATATCGAAAGTGAATTCAGAAGATCTGAGCGTGCTCGCGGAACTCGCTCTCGCGAAGGCGAAGGCGAAGGCCGCTGCGAAAGC
>CAJNJA010018555.1:0-10546 GCA_905231915.1 Symbiodinium necroappetens | reverse complement strand
CCGGACAGGCGAGAGCAGATGGGCACGACGTCCTTCACATCACGTGATGCTTGCTCTTTCGCTGCCACATCTGCTTCGGGGGTGGTCGCAAGCAACCCGGGTGTTGCAACCGCTCCCCGAAAAAGCTGATGCCTGACAATCGACGTTTGCGCGTAGGTGTCTCAAGCTTGTGCCTCCTTTTGCCTCCCAGGGTTTGGGGTTTAAGGCCTTGGGAGCTTGTGGTACCGCCTTCGCCCGGGCGTTGTCCCCCGCCACACGAGCACGAGGTACCTTGAGAAGCTCACAACATCAAGTTCTAGCTCAAAGCGCAGCGGCTCGCAGCAGCGAACCCGTTGCAACAGTTCTCAGTGAGTGCAGATTACTTTTTCGGCATGGGACCGCGCTAAGAAACGCTTGGCGAGGTATAAAGCTCGTGCTTAAACTGCTTGCCTTTGACATATTCCTGGCATCTTCTGTGATACCTTTGCGCAATGGCAAACCCTGGTGCTTGCGCTTCGGATAAGGGCTTGGGTCTTCTTGCTCACAAGCTGGCAGACTGGCTGCAACCGGCGTTGCCAAACCCTGGAATCAGCAAATACATGCACACAAGGCCCAGCAAATCGACCTCCGAGCAATTCAACTAAGGCAGAATCACAAAGGGCTGATATTGCGACACCGCGCAAACACAACAACACCTTCCGGTGCGTTGAAGACCTGAACATTGCTAAAAACCCACATAGTGTGTGTCATGCCCGACGCAGGCAACATCGGAAGGTCCTTGCCTGCACCGTGATGAAGGTGTTGCGATAGTCCAAATTGAGAGACATCTCCTGGAAAGCACCCAGCAGCCCAACAGCTAGACTCTGTGTGTGCAACCCACTCACATATGTGAGAGAACCCTTTTCCTTCGTGATAGGCTTGTCCGGAGCGAAGATAACACCTAGGCTGCACTGCTTCGCACTGTACTTTTCGGGCCGACAGGTCATGCTTTGCAAAGCCGTGATGCAGACGCGGTGAAGGAGCAGGCGAAGAGCTTCGGAGTTCTGAAGCCGAAAGGAAACGGTTTTTGAAGCACGGCGACTAAAGGATCGAGCAGAAACCCGCCGTGCCACATGTTCCGCCCTTTTTTGCATTGATGGAAATTCCTGCAGGCGAGTTCTGGTGGTCTCCGGTCCGAGGGAGGGGATTTGCCCGACCTCCCCAGTCAGAGAGCATCCGAGATGGGAACGCGGCAACTGATGCTGGACTGCTTCTTTCGGATGTCGCCTGTCTAAGCCACAAAGTCGCCTAAACTGTCAACTTCAACCCCAAGGGGCGCTCCGCCCATGTCGACGTTTATGCAAGCCCAGGCAGTTGCAAAGAGGCCTTCTGGACCTGCAGCTTGGGGCGGCAAAGGCACTGTCCGAGATGCTGGCAACACCTGAGGCGCCTCCTAGCCGGCCAGTCTGGAGATGGCTTCGCTTCTGCTCTCATCGGTGCTCAGGTATCTCCGAGGCACCGACTCTTGGGATGACCAAGGTAAGCATACCGACACGATCTTTTGAGATAACGAACAACATGTGTAGCTTCCACACTGGAAGAGCAGGGAGCAAGAGCACACAAGAGGGAAGCTTCGTCATGAAAACTGACATCGCGAGGAGTCCATCAAGGACATTCCCCACGTGGAAGGACACAAAGGTTGTGATAAACCACTGGAAACCTTCGCCCCTTCCCGGTTCACTAAAGTCTGGAAAGCTCGGAGATTACGGCACCAGGCAAATTCTGTCAGGCCTGATGCCGGAGCCGCTGCCAAGATCACCTTCATGCTACTTTCTGTCGCAGGAAGGTGACCTTCTCCTTGCACAGCTCGATGAAGCCCGTATCAAAGCTTCCGCGAGAAGTGAGGCTGGCAACGCTGAAGAAGGTCATCCGCGTCAAAGCCTTCTCGAGGTTCATGACTTTGGTCTTGGGCACCTTGCTGGGGATTGCCCTCAGTTGCCCGATCTGCACCCTGAAGAGCTGGAGCACATCTTCCGCGTCAAGCTCGAAACGTCCCTCTGCAGCCTTCGACTGCAGACTGCACAGCAGCATGGATAAGAACTCGTGCTGGCTCATCTGCTTGATCACCTGCCGCTGGCTCTTGTCCAACGTCGCAGAGCGATTGTTGTGAGACAAGTGGCAGAAGTTGCAGTCAACCTCGTTAATGCACTGGCCCAGTGCGAAGTAAATGCAAGGGCGGCGGCACAGCTCGGGGTGTCCCGCACTTCCAGGATTGCACTTCGGCTTGCCCTCCTTCGGCGACGCATCCCACTCAGAAGGTATATCCGAAGGTACGTGGCCGACCATTGGCTCTTCGGTGGATGCATTGGACTGGAGCTCCACCTCGCAAGCGAAGACGGGCGCCAACTTCTTCTGGAGAGACTGCACATACAGCCCGTCCTTCACCTGAGGCCAAGACACAGCACTGCACCGAGAAAAGCTGCCAAGGAGGACACTGCGCCGGCCTCCTGCTCCTGGGCTGGGCAGACGGGCTCAGGCCCAGCACGCCCAAGCCTGAAAGCACGGTCCACATCGACAGGAAGGCACGTTGAATCAAACCGGGGCTCAAACTTCCACTTCTGCTGGAGGGACTTTACGTAGCGGCCATCTTCGACCTCCGCTGCAGCATTGCATTGCATTCGAGTCTCAAGAAAAACGTGCATCAGGGCGACTGTGACATGCCAGGAACTGTCGCGTTCTGTGTATCCCAATGTCAGGCTCTGTGCCGAGGGCTAGCTGTGCAGTCATGTTGGCGAGAAGCTTTGAACGTCAGTTCTGCGCCTCGTTTTCTTGGGCTTCGCACAGCTCGGCAGCAGACGGCCTTCGACACCGTTTCGAGTTGCTTTTTGGGGTTGAGGAGTTGTGCCAGCTCAGAAAAGACCTCTGCAGGGGGCGTCGCTCAAACACTTGCCAAGTCTGAGGCATGGGGCCAAGGTAACAACTTTCATTCTTGCTCGTTCTTCTTGAACCCCCGCCTCCCTCAGGCTCTGAACGTTTTGACATGTCGAACCGAACTGTCGTGCTGCGTAGCCATCTACAACTTGATCTTCGACTCGATCCGGACCCCCCGAACCAACTCCCCCACGTCCCGAGGAGGATTGAGAACCATGGGACCCCACCAAGACAACAACCAGCCCTGCACTGCCTGCACCCAGGTTTGCTAGATCCTACACTACATGCTGAAATCTGGAAATCTAGAACTAAGCCTGAACATCACTCCCAGCAAAGCACTGCCGCAGCCTGGGTGGGACGCTTGCAGCGCGGCGCTTCAGCTGGACAACAGGCTCCTCCTAACAGCTATTTAGTTCCTCATCTTCTGAATCGCCGAGGGTAGATGAGAGGCCTGCTGCTGCTCATGAACATGGCGATGCTGAGAAATATTTTAACATGACAAAACTAACCATGGCAGCAAACCTGTAACCATGACAACATTTGCAGACAGTGATAAAGCTGCTACGAAAAGGCAGGAGCAATGAAGAGTCGGACGGCCTGATGTTTATGCGAGATGTGTCGTCAGACGTTCCGTGCGACAGGAACACAAAAGAGAGGCTGTGGCAGCCTTAAACGTTGTCAAACGTCACCAGCAATAAAGATCGCACATCACCCATTGGCTGTAAGCGACAACAACAAGTTGCAACTTCGAAACACAGCCTGCACGCGCTTCTGTGGTTGATTTCCACTACCTGCGGTTGGGTATATGACAGCCTTTGACAGAAATCCTGAAGTCTTAAAGGTACTGAGGCTGGTGTGGGGCTTGCCGTGCTCCTGGTGAACTGGCCGCAATGAAGGAATAAAACAAAGCGGCTTCTGGTTCAGTGTGACTGATAATGAACTTGAAACTGCAAAAAAAGGCTGTCGCCGTCACTGTACAGGAGAACCTGTCGCGGATTGTGCTAGGAGATTCCTGGACGACATACTATCCTTCAGCTCGACAGCTCGAACAAACACTTGCTTGCATTCCTCTCTGCCATCCTTCTTGGGGCGGGGATGCGTTTCCGGGGTCTTGGTGTCGTGTCGCCCTGCAGATGTGGATGCAAGCACACGTCGATTCGTCTTCCTCGACGGTGATGAAGGTAAAGCGGTAGTGCAACGCTAGAGCCATCTCCTGCCATCAGGGGCTGTCTCAACTTGGTTGGATCATTGCTTCTGCACATACATATGTGTGGATGATGCCGTCCCCCACAGCTATCCACGCATATGGCAGTATTTGGGAGGTGGAAACTCAGCAAATTCAACTCAAGCTACCTGTAAAGAGGTTTGACCAGACGCCTGGTTTGCGGCTGAGGAAACCAAGGTTTGTCTTGGTGTTTTTTGGAGTGAATCGGGGTGTGCCGCTGACTATGTATGCATGCAGGTTCGCGTACTACTATCCCGTCATATGCAACGTCAACAGATGGCCTTGTACCCTGAACGGTGAAACCAGAGACAATTCATACACTCCACAGATCCGAATCCAGCGGCACCTGTCCTGTGAAGCGTGCAATGCCGCGAAACAAAAACCTATCTTTCCGAAGCAATACAAGTCTGTTCCCCAATCACAACTATTCAATCCTCTTTAATCCTTACAGTCCCCATGTAGCCAACCCGTGGCAGCAATCCTGAAAAGCATGCTGTACTGCCACTCTGACTACAAAGCCTCAGTACTTCTAGTTGAAGCACGTGCGAATCCTTTTCATCTAGGCCTCATGCATCCCTGCTCCACAAAACCCAAAGCGTCGCATCTTCCAGCCCCGACCTTTGCACACCAAGACCGATATCATGCCAATATTCACTCAGAAAGCACAGAGCTCAAGATGCTAGTTGCTCGAACCTTGATTGGTATCTGTGACCACCATCCTGGGCCTGCACAGGGAGGGCCCACCGGGCAAGCCTCGGCAGTCCTTGCTGTCGCAGTGTAGTAGCAGCTAGCGCGGTGGGCCGTCTACGGTCTACGGCTTGAGCTTCGCGGCTCTGTTCAGGCATGGAGTTGGCATAGAACGAACCTGTGTCTCGTCTCCAAACGTCTAAGGGCTTGTTGCTTGAGGCTTCAGGCCGGACCAGAGTCTTAAGCCGAGGCTTCAAGCATTGGATCACAACAGAGTGACAGTGACAACAGGGAGCAAGTGGCTTCGAAAGGCTGACGCACACGGCCCCGGGGCGCACAGCACGCGCTTGGCTAGCGAGGCTGGCAGCTCCAATGCCTCAGATTGGAACACGCCCCTTCCTGCCACGCTCTGTACACGAAAGCCCCCATTCCGAGACCCAGGCAAGGCTCTCTGCGTTTGCCGTCGATGGCTCGAAGTCCACATCGAGTCCAGCACTCTGAATGGCGGCCTTGGAAGCACCGAAAACAGCTCGGAGCTCGGACAGCGCGGCGACGACTCCCTTGCGACCGAGGTCCTTTCCGTTGTGCCGCGGCCCACCTGGTGAGACGACACAGCAACGGCTAGGTGTCCTCGAAGAACCGCTTCGAGTGCTTCAAGCAAGGCTACAACTTTATATCGTATGTTTCTTTGGATATTCCAGTTGTCAAGTTAACACGTACAACAGAACCACAGAGGCTCGGCATCAGCAACTGCACCCGCAGGAAACGGACGAGGAGGGAGGAAGGAGCACAAAGACGAAAAAGAGGACAGATCTCATGGCTTATCAGGCTTTGGAGCCTCAACGCCTTCCTGGTCCATGAGTCGTGAGGGTCTGAAGAGACACTGGCTGTGGACTGGGACCCTTGCCACTCCGAGGCTCCAGCTGATGCTATCCGCAGCGGAAAAGAGGAGCCCGAACTCGCACGGCGCGTGCCAAAATATCACAAGGTCTCACTGCTCTCGGCCCTCTGACCCTCTCCAATACCTCTCTGGCTCTCTTAGCTTTCCGCCCGGCCCCCGGACGAATCCCACCCCTCGCAAATAGAAACTCCAAGAGACCCGACCGACTCAGCAGTCTCATTCTCAGACCCGAAACTTGTGGCAAGCATGCTCCGGCATCGTGCCGGTCCTGGTGGCTCCGTTCCAAGCTTCAGCAAAAACTCGAGCAGCCTTGCGAGCAGAGACCGTTTTGTCCTCAAGCTCTTCTGACACAGTTCCGACATCGGTGGTACATGTCAAAGCACCTGATGCACAAATCAAATGCATACATACTACATATATATATATATGTACCCATACATCCATACATACATGCATACCTTTTCCAGGTCACTTCTTGAAGAAGAGCCCATGGCCAGCAAGTACGCAACTATGAGCATTGGGTTGTTAAATGCAGGACCAGAGATCCGGAAAGCGGCAGAACAGGAGCAGCAGAGGCCGGAAAGAAAGAGTCCAGCAGCCGTCGATCCGGCGATCATGCCTCGCCTCCGGAGATGTGAGCACGACGAGAACCTGCTTGAGGCCGAATGTGAAAAATGCGCATCTTTGCGTGAATGCACAGATGTGCACAACAACAACAACAACAACAACAACAACAACCACCACCACCACCACCACCACCACCACCACCACCACCACCACCCCCCCTACTCCTCCTACTACTGCTACTACAACTTCTACTTCTACTTCTACCTCCACTACTACTTCTACTTCTACCTCTACCTCTACTTCTACTTCTTCTGAGCTGACAACATGCTCGGAATCCTTAATATACAATCACACAACCTCATCTGTCTACGTGCAGCACAAGTTGAACAGCAACAGGAGAAGTCGTTGCTACAAAAGTCAAGCAGCTGTCAGTTGCAAGTTCGAGGGCTTGACGGGACTCCCAAGCACACATCAAGACTGAACCTCTGACAAGCGTAAAGTCGAGGGCTAGGGCTTTCAGGGAACCGTCTCCACCCTTGGAGCACCAAATCTAAAAAAAGATGGTCAAACATACAAAAGAAGAGGACATGGCAAATATGTAGCAAAAAAGGTTATGGCAATATGAACTAACATGTAAAACTACCCAGAAAAGTATGTGGTCCTGGGAAATACGGGGAAATGCAACAACATAGGAATCTCATGACAAAGACGGACTCAAAGACCACGTAGCATTTTCCCCGGCCGTCGCCTGCGGAATGGGAGGTCAACAGAAACAAAGTTTTAAAAAATGTCGTTAACAAAAAATACACCTCACCTGGTCACCGAAGGCTGGGTTCGGAAAGCATTGTAGCAGCTCGTTAGAGCCGAAGAATAAGAAAACCTAACCAGACGCGCTACGCCAAAAACTAAAGCCTCCAAGCATGAGTGAATGACCGAGCGAATGAATTGTATGCAGATCTATAGGGTGAGTACATTCAACATACATCAGACATATACATTCATGCCACCTACTCAATACATGTATCCAACCTCGTCCTCTTGCCTTGTCTGACCAGCAGCCTCCGGGGTGGGCGGGATCGCGGCGCAGGGCAGTGCACAAGTTCTCCAGAGTGCCAAACTCAGGCACGAAGCCATTCAACTACAGGTAGGATTCAAGCAGTTGAATGCGCCCTCAACATCATATTGGAGCTGTCTTGCTTGTGAGCAAGGAGTCTCGCTGAAGCCGCCGTGCAACTGCACACCGGGTCTCCGACAGCGTTGGACATGAACTCCTTCGGCTCAAATTTCTAACAATGATTATAACAAAACTCGTTTCCTGAGCGAGTCTCACGCAGACGCTAAACAACAGCTGTGATTCAGGCTGTGATGCAGTGGTACAAATAGAAATCAGGGACGCAGAAAAAGAGAAGCTCGGCACTGCATCTGGGAAGCGATCAAAAACCAAGCCACGGCTAGAGTAGACATATGAGTACGCAGTGTCCTGCAGGCGTTCAAAGTCAGGACCGCGAGCATGCTCGATGCAAGGGACCTGCATCGGCAGTCCGGCCCACAAGTTCACAACACTCCAGTTCGCAGCAAAGCGAGAGCGCGAGTCAGAGCGAGAGCAAGAGTGAGACAGACACAGAGAGATGAAAGAGAGAAAGATGCTAAAGCGAGAAAGCGATAGAGAGAGAGAGAGAGATACAAAGACAGAGAATGCCTAGGCGCACTTGTGTCCTGGATCCACGCTTTTCCAGGACCTTTGGGAGTTCCACCAACCGACTTGAAACCCACAACAGGGACTGTGACAGGGAGCCGTGTCTCGCGGATTGTCACCAAACTCAAGACGAAAGGGGAGACGCACAATTCAATCAGGAGTATGTCACAAAGAAAAACCGACACGAGCAGAGTCGGAAAGTCCCAGCATGGCCTCTGCAAATCTCACCGTTTCGGCTGCGATGCTCGCCGGGCCCAAAGCCTCACGCTCAGTGACTCACAGACCTCTCTACCTGCTGGGGGGAACACGTGCAGAGATGGACGACACGGCGAAACAAACAGAGCAAGATAGAAGAAGGTAAGTAAGCATAAAGCCTACACAGCTCTGTGCCTCCAAGTGCGTGAACGAGAAGGCAAGGCATGCAAAAACACAAGCAGGCGAGCATGCACAGCTGCGTGCATACATACTACATGATTCACACATGTGTCGTACAAAGTTATATATGTGTGTGTGTGTATATATATATATACAAACCCCCCGATGACAGACCGTCGTGGGGAAGGGGAAGGGTGGTGTCCGTCCCCAGGCACGACCTGTCAACGGATGGGCGACCCAAAATTTCCAGAATCCTCCCCCCAGTGCTAAGGACCGACTCTGACGGATATGGCATATTTTGTTTTGGAAGTCTTGGAATTGTTGTAAATTTTGGAAACTTCGGAATTGTTGAAAATGTGTGTATTTGTCTCCTTTTTGTTGAATTTTTGGAATTCTAAGAGGTTTGGCAGCTTTTGGAAATCTCCACACGTTCATGCAGCGCTCCTTCCTGGTCCTAATCTTAGTCTCAGTCTTGATCTTAGACTTCATTCAGCCTTGTTCTTAGTTCTAATCTTAGTACCACTATTATTGTTTGTAGTCGTCTTATTCTAGTATCAGTGCTAATATTAGTATTGGTTTTGTGGTAGTATTGATACTAGTATTAGTATTTGTTTAGTATTCGAATTAGTATTCGTAAATACCAAAAACAAAAAACCACAAAAAAAGACAGGGCCAACATTATCCGTGGAGCTTTGGTAATTTGTTATTTTTGGTCTCGGTCTTCGGGTGGTTTCACACATACGATCGGAGGGCTCAAACTCGATACCTTGGGCAAAGCACGAAAGCGCCGGTGGGAGCGATGTTTTGAAAGGGGATGGTCTGTCATGGGGGGGGGGGGGGTTGACCATGTATATGTATGTATATATATATATGTATGTATGTCTGTATGTCTGTATGTATGTATGTCTGTACGTATGCAAGTAGGTATGTGTGCATGTATGTACGTACGTACGTACGTACGCATATATGTGTATATGTACGTATGTATGTATGTATGTATGTATGTATGTGGGAGATGTGTGTTAGTGTACATCCGCATGAATGATGCCTGTGAGTACGTGTGTGTGTGTAAACACCTTTGAAAACACAGACTCAGTCATGTGTTGCTATATATTCTTACATTTTCTCATGTCATGTTGCACTGTGTAAACTTGCATCATAAAATATTAGGTCGCGCTATGAGATGATGCACTATGTCAAGTTCCATTGTGTTAAATTGTGTTGTAAGGTGCTTTCTTATGTCGCACTATGTTCTGCTGTAATAACATTATCTTATGCTGTATTTTGCTCCCCACCGGTATATCATGTTGCATTACGCCGTATGATGGCCTTCTGCGAGGGAATATGGGTCGAAAAGACTAGAATAGGATTAACAGGAAGGAACAGAACATGATATCATACAACACGGTATGAAAAAGCATCATACAGTGTGATGCAGTGTAACATCACGTAGCGCAGTATGATTTCACAAAACTGAGTGTGACGTAAAGAGAAATGAGAAAATGATACGACATCATGAAACACATTTGTCTCTTTGTGCAAACTCAAAGCCGGACATGTGTATACATATATATATATACATATGTATATATATACAACGCATATACATCTGTACATGTACAACCGTACATACTCTCTATATAGATATACACACATACATATACGCACATACATATACGTATGTGTTTGTGTGTGAGAGATTTCCTGCACGTGCATGCGAACGTGTAGCTGTACTGTGTATAGTATAAACGTATGTACATATAAACACAGGCAACACTTTCAATTGTATATGAAGACAACATAACGGCACACATACACGTACTTACGCATCTTGGCACATATGCTTATATGGATAGGTCTACAAATCCATATACACATAGATACCAGGGTACGTAAGTACATGGACGGTTATATATGCAAATCAAATCATTCATTCGTTCGTTCATTCACACAAACATACGGACAGAAAAACAACCACACACTGACAGACAAACGGACGGACGGACAGACGGACAGACAGAAAAACATACATACAAACACCCATCCATATATATATATATGAGCCCGATACCTTTAGGGTCTATTTGGCTAGCTTTTTATATACACAATACAAAACACTTAGCTAAATGATACCTAGCCGTATCATGAATTCCACAAACCGAAGCTCGGAAAGTTTCATCCCGATTCGGACATATAACTAAATGCA
>CAJNJA010018553.1:25421-35624 GCA_905231915.1 Symbiodinium necroappetens | reverse complement strand
TATAGTCACCCTACTTATAACCCCATTTATAGCTACCCATGAACCCCCAAGTAAGGGTTCCTATAAAGGTCCTCGAATATGGGCGGCCTTGATACCTCGAACAATGCTTTAGGGTAGTATGCCAGAGCATAACCACATGTGTATGCATGTGTATATATATATAATATGTCTTTTCATGTGTTTATATTTCAACAGTCATACTAGTGTTCTTTTTTATACTTGATTATCTACAAACACAGGAACTATAAGGGGGAAAATTTCACGAATTATTCAACCCTCGACCTTGTCTTGCCTGTACGGCCCCGAGGACATCATTAGGGCTGTTCTGCAAGTATTCTACGTGAATCCCTGTGGTCGGCCCCCTTCGCGGTTCAGATCTAGCCCCAGCTCAGGATTTACGGGATTAGAGTGAAGGACTTTGGGGTTTAGGGTTTGGGATTCAGGGTTAAGGGCCGGGGTGTAGGGTGTAGGACTTTAGGGTTTAGGGTTCAGGGGTTGAGGGGTTTAGGGTGTGGGACTTTAGGGTTTATAGGGTTGAGGACTCAGGGTTCAGGATTCAGGGTTACGGGATTAGGATGCAGGACTTTAGGGTTTATAGGGCTTAAGGTTTAGGGTTTAGGGTTCAGGGTTTAGGGGTGTAGGACTTTAGAGTGTTGCTTGAGATTCAGATCTGGTCCAGGCCTCCACCCGATGTAGGCTGCCCCTCTGATGCAGCTCCGAATCCTATGCTGCATACATCTGCACTCTAGCACACTAAATAAACCGTAAATCCTAAACCCATGTTTGGGAGCCCAATGCCCTGAGCCCTACAGCCTCAGGGCTAGAGCTCCTCGGGCTCTCACTTCTCAACTTGGTTGAGGGTTTAGGGATTAGTGTTTAGGGTTCAGGGGTTAGGGGTTTAGGGATTAGGGATTAGGGGTCAGGGTTTAGGGCTTAGGGATCAGGGTTTAGGGATTAGTATTTAGGGTTTAGGGTTGAGGGAGCATCGCAATCCTTCTCTCATATTCGAATTGACGCTGCCCGGACATCCAAAAAGCGCAGCCCCAAGGCCAAACCCCGAAACCCTAAGCCCCTAACCCTGAAACCGTTAAGCCCGCAACCCTAAATTTTCTCAAGATACTAAAGCAACTAAACCCCAAGCCTAAAACCTAAACCCTAAAGCCCTAAACCAAACCCTAAATCCCTGAACGCTAAACTAAACACAAAACCCTAAAGCCTAAACCCTAGACCCTGGAAGCCTATAGACCTGCCTGGCAGTGCCTTTCCAGGAGGTTTCCGCTTGCACAGCTGCCCGCCCGCACCCTGAAAGAGCAATAAAAGCCGAGGTCGGGTTTAGGGTTTAGCTTTGGGTTTAGCGCTTTAGGGTTGTAGGGTTTAGTTTAGGGCTGTAGCGGTTTTAGGGTTTAGGGTTTAGGGCTGCTTTAAAGGATCCAATCGAATTTAAAGGATCCTATAGATACACAAATCTTATATAGAAGGGCTTTTAAGACTTGGGCTTAGAGAGGCTTCAGAAGGTCTTTGTTTTGTTTTGTTGTTGTTGTTTTTTTTTTTTTGGGCGGGGGGGCTGGGGGAATTAGAGGGCTGCAGCCCGAAATTCAGCCCTTTAGGGTTTAGGGTTTTGGGTTTAGAGTTTAGGGCTTTGGGTTTAGAGTTTTGGGTTTAGGGTTTTGGGTTTAGCGTTTCGGATAGCCCGCTGAACTTCAAAGCCCTAAGTCCTAAACCCCAAGCCTTGGAAGCGTCGTGCCTCAGGCTTGAGCCGGGGAAGCTCGTAGGTTTAGGGTTGCAGGGCTTTAGGGGTTAAGGGTTTAGGGCTTTAGGGTTTAAGGGTTTAGTGTTTAGGGTACTTGGTGGTAGTATGGGGGCCCTTAAGTACCTATAACTAGGTACCCCCATAGCCACCACCATAATGGGAAATTTAACAAGTTTCCCAAACTGCCACCGCTATAAACATGATGCTCTTTGGGTTCCCAAGGCCCTAAACATGAGGGTTCGGGATTCCAAAATCGGAATGCGCAAGGCCTTTATGGCATGTAAATCCCCCTACATGAGGGTTTATAGGATTCCTAAACCAGAGTACATGAGGGTTTTTGGACTGTTGGGCACTTAATAAACCCCTGAACATGACAAGCTCAGCCCGCCGTCTCAAATCCTGTGGGCTCTACCTAAAGCCGCCTAAAGCCTTCAAAGGCCTTCCATGCTAAGCCCTTACCTCTGGATGGAATAACCTACTATACCGTGATGCCCTACAACGAAGGGTCATCACCTACCATGCTTTTTTGGGGCTTTTGGGCCTAGGGAATCTATCCTAAACGCCCAAATCCTAAGTCCGAAACCCTGCAAACTCGCTGGGACGGGACAGAACCGGGGCCGCGGCGGATGCCAAGCGTCGTTACTGTCATAGCCTTGAGAGGCTGGGAGACCCTCGTGGTGAAGGCTTAGAAGGGCCTCAGGTTTTGAGGGGTTGGGATTTTAGGGGCTTCGGCTTAGGCGTTAGTTACCGTTAGTTTAGGGCTTCGGGCATGAAGATTAAGGGGTGCGGAGTTTACGGCGCCGAGTTGCAGCTTTAAGTAGGCTTCGACGTGAGAGCTTGTAAGGTCTGATCGTTGCTTCAGGGTTTATTAGAGCGAAAGAAGTACATAACACTACCCTGGGCCCTAAATAACCTACTTTTTTAAGGACCTATACGGAAATCATAACAAGGAGCCCTACAAACCCTGTCAACCCTAGACCGAAAAAGCCGGAATCGTCGATTCTGGCTTGTTTCCTCGAAAACAAGCCCCCAGAATTAAGACAAAACATGCCTCGCAGAACCCTCAAGCTCCCAAGCACACCTGAAAGCCCTAAATCTACACCCGAAGATGAATCTGAAACCTACCAAAACCCTCATCCCCAAACGCTGCCATGCACTCCAGGGTGCCGAAGGGAGTGCTGTAGTTCAGTGCCCGGAGCTCCATGTCGAAGCTGGCACAAAGGCAGCCTCAGAGCTGCTTCTGATGGATGAGGCTCAACGGTACGTTTTAGGGGCTTTAGGGGTTTGGGGGTTAGGGGTTTAGGGGTTTAGGGGTTTAGGGACAGTACTTAGTTGCTGAGCTCATAAGCCAAAGAAAGGTACACTTTCAGTTTCATAATCATAAAGAGTCATAATCCCAAAAGGCTTATGGTGTACTCATTCAGCTACTAAGAACACATTGAGGAGTCTTTACTTATGTCTGCGAATACTACTGACTACTACCGTGGTGAGACTGCCCCTACTGCTCTTTGTACTCCTACTGCTTGGCGGTAGCGTCTCTGTCGACATGGATGATCACGATTATGAGTTGATAAATCACGAACTTGATGATGGCGATGATGTTGCCGTGGACAATGACGATACAGGCGGTATTTCTCATCAAAGCGCTGATGCTGCTGATGATGCTGATGCTGGCGTTGTGCTTGTACCGAAGATGTTATGTGCAGGTTTGGGGCTCAAGGCTTTGGACCCGAAACCCTAAATCCTAAATCCTAAACCCATCTCACGGCTTGCAGCATTGCTCTTGCGGGCCCTTGCAGCTTCGACCTCCGATCTCGACTCCTCCGCCAAAGACGGTACATGGCTGCTTGGCAGTATTGGTGAGTGTAAACCTGATCTTTAGGAGAGGGATCCGATTGAAACACACACACACACACGTACATATACATATATATATATATGTATGTATGTGGGTGTATATATATATATATAACATGGGCTGTTCGGCACCACGAAAGGAGACCCCGTTTTGAGATGAGGATGAACAAAGGAACACATGAATGGAACCCTAATCAACTGCTGTAGCATCTTCAATGTTCAGCTATCAGACTTCTTGGTGTGAGTAGGTTAGGGTAAAGAGGACATCCTCGAACAATATGTGCACGATGCTCATTTTTCTCCTCGCATCCCAGTGGCTTTGTGGGACCAGTGGTCATGCATACCCAGAAAGCCCGAGTAACTCTCGTTTTCGGAGGATGTCGTAGCTTTTCTTACGCTATTCCCATATCTTTGCATTATACCCACCCTAAACCCTAAACCCCAAACCCTGAACCCTAAACACCAAAACCGAAGCCCCTTAAGCGGTGACTTCGGGCTTCCCTGTGTGCTGCGCCCAGGAGCCTCACCTCGCTGATGAGAGCTGCAGGGAGCAAGGCATCGAGGTGCCCAGAACTATTCATCCCACTAGCCCGAAGGCCTTGTAAGTTCGGGGCCTCATTGATAAGCATGGGGTGTTGGGGTGTCGGGTAGATTATGCTCAAAGTGTGATAAGGAGTTATGTTGAAGCTACCCCATGGATGTCGTCTGCAAACTTTCAGCCGGCCCCGGGGTCAAGCACATCTCTCGGATTCGGCCGGTCAGCTGCTGACAGAGTCGTCGGCGCTGCAACTTGTGCCGGAGTTTCATAAAGGCTTGTGCTCAAAAGAGCCATTGAGCCACGACGCCGCAGCTAACTTATGTTCGGCTTTGTTCTATCGACATTCCTTAGTAACTCAAGTTACCATAAGAACATGCCTTATTGTAGAATCCTTAGGCAGTCCTGTTTGGGTCTGTTGTAAGACATCAGAACTGGGAGGTACTTGTACTTGGAGCCTGTGGTGTGTAATGCCAAGGTCTGGCAAGAACCGTACTGTCCTTTAAAGCAGTTTGGATCCCGCTTAAGGAGTCGTGTTAACGGACGGGGGGGAATTGAGATTGGTTTCTATGCCGTTGATGAGTCTTGTTAAGGGACGGGGGAGATTGCTCAGGGATCTACATGTTTGTAAAACCCTTCAAGCCCCAAACCCTGAATTTCAGATATTGCAATGGTGCCCTCAAAAAGATGCGCGGCCAATGTAGCAGGGGCACCACTTTTGGTCGACGATATCTCCTGCGGCTGGGGACTCAGGATGTAGCTAGGGTTTAGGGTTTAGGTCAGCTTAGGTCCAGGGCGACTTGCAAGTAGCCTAACAAGAATCCGTCTGCAGCTTAGTCTATCTGCTTGTCTAGTGCGGTGAGCTGTGCTGACCCTTGGGGAGTAAAAATTGAAACGCATACTTTTCAACACCCACAATAAGCTTCAACATTCTACGGGAGGTTTCGGAGATTTAGCTGAGGAGAGCATCGGCGCAGCTTCCGGCATCCGTACCCACATAAACCTTGTGATTCCGTCTACATATATATATATATACACATGTATATGTACCGACATATAATTAGACATATACATGCACATGTACATGCGCTTACACATACACATACGCATGCACACAGGCACACGCACACATATCATACATGTATAGATATAAGCTGTTGCAAACCGATATGTAGAGTTCATCCTTGTGCGCACATATTTCAAGAACCCTGAGACAGGATGCGCAAACTTCCAGAGACCCCGGGCCCTTTGGCACCTCGTCCACAGTGACCTTTGCGCCCAGACCACTGGTGAGCCACTGCTCGTGCAGAGACCAAACCTTCGACGTCGAAAGCGGGGGGGCTTTTATTGCTAGAAAATGGCCCCTCTACTACATATTACAACAAAAGGGTCCCTATTACTAGAAGAAAAGGGTCCCTTTACTGCATATATACTAGAAAAGGGTCCCTTTCAATAGTTCTCTCGAGAAAGGGTTCCGTGAGGGCTTCAGAGGGACAGGGTTCGGCAGATAAGCCCAGCGCACCTATTTTCCAAGACACGGCGACCTAGGAATTTTTTTGCGAAATCGTCGAAGTCGTGCAGCACTGGGCATCCGCGGAGCCCCAACAAGGGTTAGAATACAGGGAGACGAAGTCGGTAAAGCTCAAGCCCAAGCAGCCTAGCCGGGAGAACCCTCTTGTATGGCTCCGAGCTGCAGTGACGCCGACCAAAGCCGCTCGGGCGAAGTTGACGGCGACCCTTGGTGTGTAGGTGCGACCCAAAACCATCTGTTTCAAGGACATATGTTGCAGAGAATTCAGGGGTCAGGTCCCACATGGGATTAGAGGGTTTAGGGTCTATAGGGGTACAGGGCTTTTCGGCAATCTCACGGGAGCATATACCTGCCATGTTCGGAAAACCCCCGCGGGACAATTGCTGTCACGGCTGAACCAATGCAAGATGCTCGACGGAGTCGCGCTGGTAGATGGTCCCAGACAGCAACAATGGCTTCCTGAGCATTTCAGCTTGCCGCCTTGCTAAAAAACGTTTCCTCACCTGGCTTTCCAAAGTCTAAGGAGGCCGGAAGCCCAAAGGATCCAAGTTCCTATTTTAGTAGGTCCTTAGTAGGTGTTTGGGCCCCACAAGTTTATACGATACTATTACTTGGACAGTTTGGGAAGACTCTTGTAGGCTTGGTCGGATCACAAGTTCAAGGGCTCCGTTGCCGTGGCCGATGCTGTCGTCAAAACTGGTACTAGGGTGGCTCATGGTCAGCGCTGTATATACATACATACATGCATATATATATATGTGTATGTATGTATGTATGTATGTATGTATGTATATATATATAGATAGCAATGGCAATGGTCTTCAAGCTGCTATTGCTGCTTTGATGTTTGCAAGAGCTCCTGACATGTCGATCTTTCAGCGATAGACGGGGCACTGGCAACTACAATCTTCGGAAGGATCCGTGTCACTCAAAACTAGTTCGAAAAAACTAAACATCGAACCAGCCAACGAAACTGGCCCCAAGATCCCAAAGATTTAGGGTTTTGGGCTCAATTCGGGTTTAGGGATCACACACGTAGACACCATAAAGCTCATAAAACCTCAGCCATGCATCATGATGCCACGTGCCAGTTGAATCGGAATGCCGACGGCCCGGATACAGGCCCGATACCTGAAACAACTAACTTCAGACGTGAGCGTACATAGGTCGAGGCTTGTGGGCTTGAAAATGCAAGTGTTCCGTATCGAATTCGATTCGGTGAGGGTTTCCTAGATTTTCAACAGCTAGTCACTCGCACCCTAAACCCTGAAACGCGAGAGCTCCTCCATATAATATGGGCTTAAGGTAGGTCGCTTCAGGGAGCCGTGTCAAGGGCTCTTCGCAAGCCGAAGGATCCCTTCCTTTTGTCTGGCTTGAGTTTGCTTCAAACACATGGGGTAGTTCTCTAAATTAGGTTCCCTTTTAGGGTCCGCTTTATAAGGGTGCCATACTATATTAAGGACTAAAAAGGGACCCTATTTTAGAGAACTGCTCACATTCGTCTTTGCAGAACGCTACGGCTGCAAACATCCTAAATTGGGTCCGAGTTACAGACCTTAGAACAAGTGAATAAGTGTGCACAAACATTCCTAAGGAGACCCATTTCAAGGCAACCATGTATCTATCTGAGATTACTTCACGTCTCGTGTTCAGGCACACGACCATAGCCCCCGGTTCAGCGCGGTATGAGAAGAGAGCTGCGTTGTCCCTGAACACTAAACTCTAAACTGCCTCAACCCCTAAACCCTAAACCCCACAGCCTCTAAGCCCTAAACCCTAAACCGCCTCAACCCCACAATCCTGAACCTTCTATGCTCTCTGATGGCTTAGGATACGAATCTGGTGGGCTCTGAGCCCTAGAAGGAACAATAAACCCTAAAGGCCCTAAAAGGCCCGCAACCTTCTGAGCTGTCACCTCATGCTCGGCCCGCGGTTTAGGGCTTAGGCGGTTTAGGTTTAGGGTCATTTAGGGTTTAGGGTTTAGGATTCAGGGTTTAGGGTGTAGAGTTCAGGGATTAGGGCTTCGGGAATAAATGGCGCACCTTTCGCGGAACTTCAGAACACAACCACAAGACCCTGCGCCCTGCTGTGTAAGTACAGATGTTCCGCTGTCTTCAAGACCATGCTTCCCCAAGTCGCCCCGAAAGCCCATCTAGGTAGTTCTCTATATCAGGGCCGCTTTTTCGGTTCGGCGCCGCTATAAAAGGGAACCCTTTTAGAGAACTGCCCATTCACACCAAAACAAGCTGTCCAAAGCCAAAACCCTAATCTTCAAGCCATACAAAGATGAACATGCGGCCGCAACCCAACAACAACACTACACAACTTCAAACGTGCTTCTGATGCATGCTTCAAACCAACAGATGAAGATAACCTTCCAGCCGGACATGCGAAACTACAAAGCTCTTACGCTCAAAGCACCCTTATCGAACCCTGTTGCAAACCTACAATCAAACACCCTTGTGATGCCCTAGACTCTAAGCCCGCACAGCTCTTAGACACCCTTGCCGGTCCGTTCTAAAACCCGCTTAGAAACCACATAGCACCCTTACGCAGAAACAATCTCTAAACCCGCCCCCTGGGACCCTTAATCCTAAACGCTGAACTCCATGCCCCAGAAGCCACTACGCTCTACGAGCCCTAAAGTCTACAAACCCTCCCTAAACCTTATAAAACCAGAAACCATATACACCCTACAAGCCCTATAAGCCCTCAAAGCCTGACCTACAACACCGTTAATCAATAGTATTCTTCTTCTTATCATTATTAGCTTTGTTTGCTTGTTCTATTTTCATTATTTGTATTCTTGTTATGTTATTATCATTATATAATATCGCTATAAGCCCGGAAAGCCCGATACGTTCTGCTGCTCGGAGACCAGAGTTGCTCGTGGCCAACAGCTTCCGTGACGCCGGCTAAAGGGAACCTCAGGGGATTTTATAGGGGTCGCAAGTAGGGTTGAGGGTATATAGGGTGGTTCTCTAAACTAGGGTCCCCTTTGTAGGTCCCCAATCTAGTACGGCACCAAAATAAAAAGGACCCAAAAAGGGACCCTAATAATATCGGGTTTAGGGTGTAGGGCTTAGGATGTGGGGGTTGCTGATGCACTTACGGGTTATTGTAGGGTATCTTGGCGGCATTGTCGGGTTTGCTGCTCCTGTGAGTGCTGCTCTGTTCTACCGGACTGGTAGCTATCAGGGTTTAACGTTTCGGTTTCGGGCCGTTGGCTTTGGGCCTTTGGGGTCAAATGTTTGAGGGTTTGGGGGTGATTTGGCAGGATTTGGGGTTTGCGGAATGGTGGCTTTCTTAGGCTGTTAATTAAAGTCTTCTTTAGGAAACACCTACCATGCCTTTTCATTTTGTTCTGGGAGCTAGCGTTTAGATTTAAAGGGCGGGTCAAGAGAGCTCCAGGGATGCAGGCTGGCGTCGCGGCTCTGTGGCATGCTTTTTATTTGGAGGGTTGAGGGTTTCGGGTTTCGGGTTCAGGGTTTAGGGGCTGAGGGTTTTGTGGCTCTTTGGGGGGGGGGGGTGAGGGCAGGGGTGAAAGGATCAGGGAACCTGTAACGAGGGCTTGTAGGGTTTCTACTATGGGCTGAAGCTGTACAAACGGGCTTTGTGGCTCCGGTTGGCTGATAACGCTAAACCTTACCTTAACACCAGATAACCTGCGCTTTTTTCAGGACTTATGCAAGGAAACCGTAACTAGGATCCCAAAAAAAGGTTGGTTCCGTCGGGTTTAAGTAAACCCTACACAGGAAATGTTAAAATCGGGTTCTGTGTGGATAGCAGGAGGATTCAAAGGGATGTCGCCAGGGCCGGTTTTTCAGGGCTCAGCGTCTAATTGTGATTTACACCATTTACTTGCTTCCACAATAAGCCAGGGAAATAGAAGGAAAAACTTTCAGATTGCTACTAATAAATTATAAGAACCCCAAAAGTTTAAAGGGGAACTAAGTTTCTGGGACCAGGGTTGAAGGTTAGAGCTTCGGGCCTTCACCCCTGTCGGCATAACGTACGAAGCCTGCCTTGTCGGAGTAAGGCCTAGCTAAAAGTTCCGGCTTTGTCTGTTATTGCTCAGGGTTGAGGGTCTGCATACTAGTTTTGGCGCCTTGAACCCAAACCTGTACCCGAAAATCCCAAACTCGCCAAACCAGACAAATCAAACTAACCCCACACCTGCTAAACTTACTCAAAAAACATCATTTAGAGAGGAAGCCGCCAACAAACCAGAGCCAAGATGAGACCAAGCGACTCATACTGCAGGAAAAGCGAGAGAGCTGCGAGAAGCCAGTGCACCCCAATCTCGGCTGCGAAGAGCATGCAACCCCTAAATACTAAATTTCCCCTAAGTAACCCCTAAAGCGGTTTAGTTTCAGGGTGTAGGGTTTAGGCATGTTTAGGCTAGGCATGAGGACAATAAGATGCCATTGGGCAGCTCGGCTTCAGGGCAAGTGTTGTCCATAGATCTCAAGCTTAGTAGTTTCCTCGAATCTCAGGGCCTTTCAATGGTTCCCCCCCCCCCCCCCCCCC
>CAJNJA010018553.1:0-25376 GCA_905231915.1 Symbiodinium necroappetens | reverse complement strand
CCTCCCTGTGGTGTGGTGTGGTTCGGCGTTGGGTCTGCTAGGGATGGTTGCCCCCTTCCCCCCCGTGATTCGGGAAGAAATCCTCGTGACAGTTGACGGTTTTGGACGCCATGTGGAAGAAGTGCGCACAGTCACAGGGATTTGCTCTGTCTGGAACCAGGTCCGGGGGAGGGATACCATATGGGGGCGGGGAGGGGGTCGGTGAAAGAACCGGAATCACATATATATATATATATGCACGCAGCTATGCTCCAGTCGAGCTGAAGTGTCACAGGTCCAATCTAGCTGCACCGAGTCCTTGGGCCCTGCACCCCTGGCGATAGGCCTCCTGAATCCCTCATTACGCCGAAGGATGCCCTACACTTGCAGCGTGTGCACAGATGTCTCCGCAACCTCAGGCAAACAGACCCTGAAGCTTTGAACCTCGAGCGACCCGAAACCGTGTTGACGGCCTACATGCGCTAAACCCTGAACCGCCTGTATCGGTCCTAGATGCACCACCCCAAACCATACTGACTGCATAGATACATAATTATACCTTAGGGGCTGAGTACCCGAGCCCAAAAAAGGTTAATCAAAAAGGTTAAAGGTTACCTACTCAGCCACTAAGATACACACTAAACCCCGAAGCAGACTGCATCATCCCTAGATTCCACCCTCTATCAAGCCGAGTGTGGGCTACCTGAATAACATCTGTGCAGCCCGGGGAACCCAACCTACGTCCGAACTCCGCAAATAGACTAGACCCAAGAGAAACCTAGGAATAAGGGAACCTGAACCCTAAAAAAGGGAATAAGGGCCTACTCTGGGTCTTAGTAGAAGACACCAATAGTACATCAATGCTACACCTGATGGCTCTTTATGCTGCTCCAAACAGTCCGAACGTGGCCCCAATAATTTCGAAACCCTAAAACCTAAACAAAACACACAAAGGCCCTGCCCCTCTAAGCTCCCTGGCATTGTCTCGCCAGACGTTGTTTGGCGCTGCGGTCCAGAAGCCGGCTGGCTCCTAGCAGGAGAACCGAAAAAATAGAACCAATACTGACAGAAAGACTCCTCACGGTTCAGGGTTTAGGGTACAGCCCCCAACTAAAACAAGCTTCAACGCCACACCTCAAACAATTATATATAACCCTTAAAGAAAGCCCTATGGACCCTCAGCCATGTAACCCTGAAGCCAAACCCAAATCCAACAGTCCTGAACCCTGTAACCCTCAGGTGAAGACCCGAAACCTTATACCACCCCCGGGCCCTAGGCTCTATAGCTCCATACCTCTATGGCCCTCAAACCCCAGAAACCAAAATCATGACGCCTCAATCGCTATCCCCGGCGCAGGGGGCTCAGGGCTTGCAACACCAAAGCAAACCCTAAACCCTAAACCCTAAACCATAACCCAGGGCTGATGGCTTTTTCCCCGAGTTGGTGCAGTGCTGTTCTGTTTAGCGCCTCAGGGTTTAGGTTTTAAGGGTTTTTGTTTAATGCAGTGGCCCTCTTTTCAAGTGCAGCGAGCCCGCCCCATTTAGAGGGTTTAGGGCTTAGGGTTTCTACCTAACGCTACACCCTATCAACCGAAAAAACCCTAAACATCGCCACCCCGACCCTAAACCCTAAACCCTAAACCCAAACGTTGAACCCTAAGCCCGGGGCTCTTGCTTTGTGCTTTCCGGAGTGTGGGGCTGGCGCTCAGCCCCGAAACAACACAAGCACTTAAATACCATGCAACTAACTCTACCCTTAAACGGTTTAGGGTTTAGGGTTTAGGGTTTTGGTTTAGGGTTTAGGGTTTTTGGTTTAGGGTTTAGGGTTTTGGTTTAGGGTTTAGGGCTTAGGGTTTCTAACTCTACCCTTAAACCTACACCCTATAGTTCCCCCATATTCTTTTTGGGGGGTTTATAAGCCCTAAACCGTAACCTCTACTTACATCTACGTACTAACCCTAAGGGTCCATGCAACCAAATAGCAGATCCTTTGGCCCCAAAGTACCTATATAGGGACTACTTTAAGGCCAAAGTATATATAGTATATACTATTTTGGTACATGGACCCTTAGGGCAAGTCACTGGCTCCAGATCTCCTGAGTACGTAACTGACTCCCGAAGCCGTAAGCCAGAGACTCGAAGCCTCAAGCTGGTACCTTATAATACGATAACATACTAGAATATACTATATAAAGCTGTATCTATCTGTATACACACACACACACATATATATATATACATACATATATATATATACACACACATGTTTACCCCTACTACCAGAGGACCCCGTAGGGTTTAGGGTACAGGGGTTTAGGGGTTGAGGGTTTAGGGGCGTAGAGTCAGGGGTTTAGGGTTCAGGGTTTAGGGGCGTAGGGTCTGGGCTTCGGGGTCCTAAACCCCTAAACCCCTAAACCCTAAGCCCTAAACCATGGCCCGAATTCGCCCGCGGTCCTGATCGCTCTCCAACATGCCCGAAAGGAGCGGGATTGCACCGACCTCAGTGGAGCCACGCATAATGTCGGGGCCTAAAAAATAAGACGAGGGCCCTTGGAAAGTGTTCCTTTAAAGGGTCACGTACCATAAGGGCCATTGTAAGGGTATAATATAAGGGCCTTGATAATTAGAATAGGGTTTTGGGGCATCTTATGGAATGGTTGTAATAAGGAACCCCAAAATAGTATAGGTAATGGTTAAGGCCCCTGCATAAGGGCTTTCAGCTTGCTATCAATGGCCGTTAGGGTGCCAGCCTCTGGCGCTCGTTTGTTGAATTCATACGTTTGTTGGTCAGAAAACGACAGATTCTTCGTTGTGCTTACTGATGCCCAACCGAGTTAAGGCTTACCTATTCAGCCGCGTGGCTGCCGAAATCGCAAGACAACTGGAGCACGGTGGCCATGATCCGGAGCAGTCAGCAAAACTTGGGCATGGCAAGACCAGACGAGAGTTGTCGATAAACAGTTGTAGCCATCTTAAGCCCTGAAACCTAAACCCCCAAAACCCCCAAACCCCCAAAACCCCAAACCCCAAAACCCCAAAACCCCTAAACCCCTAAACCGTAAACCCCTAAACCCTAAACCAACGACAGCAGCGACGCAGGAAGACCTCTGAACTCCGCTCCGCAGAATACCTGCTTACTGTCATGGCAGGCTCAGAAAGAAGGGCATGCTATGCACCCACAACAACTTAGGGCTTAGAGTTTAGGGTTTAGGGAACCCTAAACCCTAAACCCTAAACCCTAGAGTTTAGGATTTAGGCTTTACGTAGGACCAAACCTTCTAGACAAACTCCCCCTCCCCGCCCCTCCCCTTCCCCGGCAAAACGCAAAAACACAATCAAAGCAAAAGGACGTCATAAAAAGGAGCCCCGCCCCCGTAAGAGAGGCCTTATGGTACCCTTATCGAAGCCTGATAGAAGCCCTTTTTGATCTCCTTCAAAGGAACTGGAACCCTCTCCCCTATAACCCTAAACCCTAAACCCTGAAGTTCTAAGGCCTAGAGCCCTAAAGCCCTAAAGCCCTAAACCCCCTAAACCCCCTACGCCCGAAACCCCTAAAGCCCTAAACCCCAAACCCTAAAACCCTAAAACCCTAAACCCTAAAGCCCTAAAGCCCTAAGCCCGAGACCCTAAACCCTAAAACCCTAAAACCCTAAAGCCCTAAAGCCCTAAGCCCGAGACCCTAAACCCTAAAGGACCCTAACTTAGGGAAAACCACCTGCCATGAAGATCTGGGGTCCGGAACCGCCAGGTTCCCCTCGATGATGTTGTGCCTAATAATAGAGGGTTTAGGGGTTTAGGGCTTTAGGGCTTTAGGGCTTAGGGTTTTGGATTTTGGGTTTAGGGTTTTAGAGTTTTAGGGCTTTAGGGTTTTGGGGCTTTAAGGTTTAGGGCTTAGTTGCTGCTTGCCAAGAGTCTTCCGAAGGGTGTTTTGGTTTCTTTTGGAAGGGGAAGGGGGCTAATTAGGGGGTTGGGGGTTTAGGGAGGCGCTGTTTGTTCCGAGACCGCTGCAGGTTTTCGGTGGCTGCAGAGCTTCAGTGAGACTTCCCCTAATGGTCCATGTACCCGAATATTATATACTTTGGCCCCAGTGTAGTTATATAGGGACGACTACTTTAAGGCCAATGTACCTACTATATGAGTACATGGACACTTAGGGTTCATTAAGCAAACCCTGTAGAAAGTCTCCTTGAACCGGCTTGTGTCGCCTTTCTCTTCACGCATGGATTTTCAAGTGCAGCCGCGGAAACGCGAGCTCATGGAACCCTGAGGCTCCAAAGTAAAGGTTAAACTACTGTTGATGATATAAATCCTGCATTACCTTAAAGACCCTAAACTATGGGAAATGTGGTATATATTCCATATTGTGGGTACTGCAGGACTTATCTCATCGAACGTAGGCACAGGGCTACGGTATGACGGGTTTGGAGCTTGGGGTTTAGGGTTGAGCTTCAGTTTGGGCTCATGTGTTTCTGTGTGACGGCCGTGCGATGGCGCTGCTGAAGGAGGGTAGTATAAGGGTAATATATAAGGGTGCTGCTACAGGGATACTACACAAGGGTACGATAAGGGTATGATAGGACGATAAGGGTACTATAGGACTATTAGGTACCATAGGACTATAAGGGTACTATAGGACTATAAGGGTACTACAAGCTAATGTTACTGTGGCAACACGGCAGCCGACAAGATTGAGCGCTCGGCTTCTCCATGCCAGTTTCCACGAAGAACCTGAGCAAACTGGTGCATAAAGACTTGTAGGTACGCTGGCAAAGTAGTTGCAACACTTGTTTAGAGCCTCGGGATTCAGGATAAGCTCAACAAGTTCGGAATCGACACTTCTAAGCCTACATGCCTGAAGGTTCACGGCTCTAGAGCAGGACTCTACGTGCTCTAGGTCAGGTGGGGCTGTGAAAACAGCCATATAATTCTGGCCTTGCCTTCTTTCGATCCTGACTGCAGCAACCCGTGAACCTTAGGGGCCCTAAACCCTAATTAGGGGCCCTAAAACCCAATTAGGGGCCCGAAATGCCAAGGGATTGCAGGAACTCAGTATCCTGAGTCCAGAGTTTTACCTTCATCTGTCCAGCGTACACGTTGTAGCTGCTAAAGTGGTAGGCTATGTTTGAGTCAGGGTTTATGGAAAGGAGGTGATGAAATTATGACAAATAGTTTTCTGCAGATACATGGGTAGGTGGCCCACAAGTCCCCTAAACCCTAAACCCTGTAACCCTAAACCTTAAACCGGCCCTAAACCCTGGAAGTGCCCTTGTTGCCTCAGCGATCCTGCGGACATCCGACCTCTTCACCAGGTCTCGGAGCCCGACGCAAACGGTGCGAGGGGTTTGCCCGGTACACCCCAAACTGTTGCGGGTACTTTTGGGGGGTTGAGGTCGGTATAGCCCATGAACCCGAAAGCAACTGGGGAGTTGGGCCAAAACTACCTAGCCTGACATTAGAGCCTACAATCCTATGGTTTAAACGTCGCGGCAGCTAGCTCCACCTTTTGGTTAGGTGTACTCCCAAGAAAAGCCCCTAAACCCCAAACCCTAAACTCCCTAAACCCAACATCCCCAATCCCCCTGAAGCCAGGACCTGTGGATCAGGCCATGGACCTCTTAGATGTACAAACCTGATACAACTCTAGTATGGCCGCCACTGTGGCTCTTAACCCTAAACCCTGAACCCTAAACACAAAACTCCAAACCCCAGGCCTAAATACTAAACCCTGAACCCTAGCCCTAAATCCTAGCCTCCATCATTAAATCCGACAGCTTGCCAAAACCCCTCAATCCTGCGGCGGATCTTATCCCTATGAAGAGCTCCGGATAGTCTGTGCAAACAGGGCCCAGAAGACCAAGACTCAAAGACCCTACACCGTAAATCCTAAACCCTACACCCTAAACCTAAACCCCCCCCAAACCCCAAAACCCTAAACCCCTTAACCCTAAACCGTAAATCCTAAACCCTAAACCTAAACCCCGCCCCACACCCCAAAACCCTAAACCCCTTAACCCTAAACCGTAAATCCTAAACCCGGAATCGAGGCGACGGTCTGCTTAAGGGTTCCTGCCCTGAGGCGCCTAGGGTTTTAGGGTTTACCTAGAAGTTCGTTCGATGGCTTATTTTTGCTCGTTTGTGTTTGTAGTCTTTTTTTCTGTTGTTTCGATGTTTCTTTGGTGTTTCCCCCAGAACTGGTTCGAACCGGCAAGGAACTAGTACGAACTCGGGAAAAGTGATCGTGGGTTGGGAAGACATATCGATCCCCCAATACTTATGAGATGCTCTGTGATGTGATGCTGATGTACCTTCGACATCAAGCCGAGCAGGCCGCGACCTCGGCATCTTTTCTGGGCTCGGTGCTCCGGGTATTCGATCTAGCTGGACTCTAGCTGCCTTTTGTACAATCCCAACATCTTCTGCATGCAACGGGTTGTCAAACGCTGAGGGCCACAGGTTCTGGCCAATCTGCTGCACTTGCCAATAAAGTCTTCATCTTGCCAACATGCGAAGCCTTAGGGGTAGAGTCATACGATCACTACAATGCAGCTCGAAAAAATAAGCATATGCGACTTATAGCTCGCGACTATTGCATCCGAAAGGCATAGCTGGTTTATGCCCAGGGAGTCTCCAAGTAGGACGTTCAAGCTCTGGTGCTGGGACATATGGATCTTAGGCCGGAGATAGAACAACCTCCAGCCACGGTTGTTTGCTGAAGCAGCTAGCCGACCGAAGCCTTCCTGAGCCAGGGGTTTCAGTTGTCTACGTGTACAAGCCTGACTTACTTATAAATTTAGGTGTACACATAATAAGATCATCGTAGGCGAGGAGCTTCCATGTCTTGACCAGCAGCTGAGACCAACTGCCTAGCTTCGTTGGGTAAGAACACACCATGCGCTCGCTGAGTTCGGAAGTAGAAGTTGGCACACGTCACCGTGTATCGCAGGGTCTGCACATCAGGATCCTGGTTTGCCTTAGGATAGCTCGATCGGTTTGGAGTTGGGGGCTTGGCCTTAAAAAAGTTGGGATGTACTCTATATTTTGCAGTGCTTATAAATTAAGTGCTCAAAGCTCCTGCTCAAGTTTTGCAATATCAGCAACCGAATTTTCGAGGTGATCCTCCATCCAAGCCAGAACCAAGAAGGTATCATAAGCCTTGCCACCAAGAGATGTCGGCCAGTCATTGTTGGTTTTCCTTAGACGGGTTCGCATGTGTAAGCCTTCGATCGACCTGTTATGTTCGCGGCTAATATGGTCGACCTATGAATCGAAATACCAACTTAAGGCTTAGAGTCATATCGAACGCGATTCTCGAGAATTTGTCACAGCCTGTGGTTCGCCCTGTCCTAACACAGTAGGCCACGAACATTGTGTATGCTCGATGCAATCGTTTATCCATTGCACCTCTCCCGAACTCGTCCAGATTGCATAGCAGGACCAGCCCACTAGCTGCCAAATCCTGGCCCCAGCCCAAATGAAACGTGTGCATAAGATCTGTCATGATTGCATTTGTCTTCAATCCCGGAATTCTGAACAGAGGGATCTCGTCAGTTTTGTGAGGGCTGGCTGTTCGGCAGCCAATCGTGTCACGCCAGGATGCATCTTTTGACAGAACATACCAATCCTCGATTGCTTCAAACAAACTAACAATTGGCCATTAATGTAATGTGTTAGCCGAAGCCAATATAGCCACGAAACCTCCGCTTGACAAAGGTGACACTTCTCCTTGCAGTTGTATCCAGTCGACAGCGCGTAAGCCTGGCCGGCTTGCAAGGAAATAACCCTAAACCCTAAACCCTAGACAGCTAACAAACCCTAAACCCTACTAGCCAGACCCTAACAAACCCTAAACCCAAACCTATATGGTAGCTACTGGGCTGCACAATGGCGTTTCAGATTGGCATCGTACTATATAGTTGCAGCTAGAGGTTGTAGCCGATGAGGTACATTTAGGTAGGTTGTGTTTTGTATGGTTTACGGTATCTACAGTTTATCCCAAGCCGCTCCTGGCGGAGATACTTCCAATCTCCTTTGCCGGCTATGCAGGCCATATGAAAGCGGACTCCACACACCTCAGATAGCCCCTCATATCGATCAAACCCTTTATGTCCATAAGCTAATTACAAGTATAACTGCATAGCATATTCTAATCAGCTGTAGCAGCCTCAATTCCTTTCCAAAAAGCATCTTCAGCATCGCTCGCTAATGCTGAATGTAGATCGCAGAGGGTTTTGTTCTCGGCGAACAGGTGTGAAGAGATGCAAATTGTCAAGAATCGTGTGGTCAATGAATGCCTCTGCTGGGCTTTGGGGCTTCTGGACTATGGCCTGTGTTGGGGGCTTTAGGGTTGGGGTGTTAATGTGTTTAAATTGCAAGTACAAAAGCACACTGCCAAATCTTAAGGCTGCTAAAATTTGGGGTGAACCTACAAATATTGGTTTACGAGTAACACAGACAAGGAGATAAATTGATTGTACATAACCAGCGGGTTGTTAGGAAGGTAGAATTATGGAACGATAAAAGGTACATCTTTAGATACCCTTATCATATTAGTTCAAATCTATATCCCACCTTACTATATACAGCTTCGTTGATAAAATAAACTAGTGCTCTCACCCCATCACTGCTAGCCGGCTGCCCTGACTCATTCGTAACAAACGGTCCATGCTTCGAGATTATAGGTTGGAATGATTCCACCAAGTATGGCTTGCCTCGGAGTCCTCGGCCTTCGTCACCATGAATCGCATAGGGTATCAACCTCGACAAATCGAGGCCTGAAGTGTAAGCTGGGTGGCCCGGGTTTATGGAACGAAAGTTGTCCCAAAAACTCGAAAAAATCATTTCCCAGCGAAGCTCATGCTCCAGCTTGCAACCGCCCAGTAAGTATTCCGGGTTCTTTTCCAGAAGAACACGGGCCCAATCAGAGATCCGAATGACAGGCCACTGCAGAACTTCATCATGCGGTCGAGGCTTGCGAAGTCTGATTGTTGTAGGCGCAGTTGTCACGGCCACTGGATATTCAGCTCCACTTTTCTTAAGCAGTGTATGCAGGTTTCGGCAAACATTCGTGCGACTTGTGCCAGCTTTGGCGAGCTTGTGTAGCATGTCTGGCCTGCCACCTTGGATCATGCTATACATGCATTACATGCACGGACAGCCCACCCATTTCTGCGACCCCACACAGACACTAAGGTCACTAGAGCAACCAAGCACATGTAGTACGAAAGCACAAGACACACCCCGTGCACCCTACACTTTACCCTCCACACCCCACACTTCACACCTCATTGCACCTCACACCACATGACAGCACAGCACAGCACAGCACAGCACAGCACAGCACAGCACAGCACAGCACAGCACAGCACAGCACAGCACAGCACAGCACAGCACAGCACACCACACCACACCACAACACACCACTCCATGCTGCACCATGGCGAACCATGCCACACCACACTATACAACAGCAAGTCGCTCTACTACACCGCAACCTGCGTATACACATGCAGCTTTCGAAGCGACATGAAAATAACACAACTTGCTAGGTTGCTAGGTCTAGTTGACACGTGCAAGCCAGGGGTCACTTCTTTCGCACTCGACAAATCATCGTGGCAATCTTGCTTGTTCGATTAGCACTCTCGGCCTTTGCAGCACACACACACACATATGCCTTTTCGATGTACACATAGTTTTAGGCCTAGGGGCTCCGGAAAGGTAGTCATACATCAGTTCGTGCGCCAGCTCTGCGTCCTCGTCGTCATCATCCTCTTGGCCTCAGGGGCAGTTGCTCTGGATCGTAAGTCATATGATCATGCATCATGGTATGCATGCATACCCACACTGTGCCTGCACCTGGCCCCAGAAGCCGCCTCAGAGTGCGTCCCCCTGGCACACGTGCGGAGGCAGCTGACATCAAAGAGCAGAACGACTCAGGACAAGGGACGGGCAGAGCAAGCAACACCTTTTATCCCCATTGCGTATGATCTAGTGTCGCGTAGCCTTAATTGCAAGCATTTCAGCAAGTGCCCAAAAGCACAACTGCTGTTGTGATGCCCCAGTCAGAGCTCTGCATGACACAGCTTTGCCACTCGTATGCATGCCGGTTCACATGTGCATGTTTTAATCACATTGCTGGACTCACACAGGCCCTGAACCCAGCTGAAACGAAAAAGCTTAGCGCATCTTTCGGCGCTTGCTCGAGGATGGGCGCTCTGACTTGGCCTCCTTTTTCGGCTTCTTCTCCCCCCTGTCCTTGCCCTTCTTCTTGCCGCTCTTCTTCTCCGGGGTCTCCTTCTCCTTCTTCGAAGTCGGGGCTTTCACACTCCTGGCACATGTGATCTCCGACATAGCTACAAGGCAAGTGTAGGCCGAAGCCCCGATCAACAAAAGCATGCCAGCCACACTTTGCACGAGACAGCAAGTTGTTGATGTTAACATCTGCTTTGGTGCAATCTACAAACTGCTTCACAAGTGCATCCTTCCAGGACCTTGGTCAAATTGCTTCGCTACAGGCAAGGCAGTGTCAGCACATCGGGAATTGGTATCGTGTTACTGCATCAGAGGGACTTGGACGGGTTGTCCATGATGTTGCCTTGGACCTCGATCAGCCTGTCGTAGATGTCTTGGTACTTCTTCAGCTGCGTATCCATTTCATCAGCCAGCCTGACAGATTAGTTCTATAGGGATTAGGGGTTTAGGGGTTTATGAATATAGGGATACTAGAGCACCCCTAAAGCCGAGTGCTACATAGTCTAGAGTCTAGAACTACAACGGGATATCCATACAGCTTGCACATGAATACTTTGAACATA
Source organism: Symbiodinium necroappetens (assembly GCA_905231915.1). Taxonomy (NCBI): domain Eukaryota; class Dinophyceae; order Suessiales; family Symbiodiniaceae; genus Symbiodinium; species Symbiodinium necroappetens. The sequence continues at coordinate 14,586 of CAJNJA010018553.1, read as the reverse complement.
TGGTCTATAGGCGAGACACTACTCATCAAACTTAAGACTTAAAGTAAGTCACACATGCGTGCTATGCTACACAATCACGAAACCGAAGCACTGCAACCCCAAGCCTACCTGTCCTTTGAATTTAGCTGACTCTACTAGCCCCCTTCCCCCGCGCTTCTGGCCACGTGCCACATTCATAGACTCGAGTTTCTCCTGGCACATGTAAGTCTAAGCATCTAATGCTGTCACAAAAAATACTTCAGTCCTTCACTTCCATGCACTTGTCGAGCTTCTTGCCGATGATGTCGATGTAGATGGGCAGATGGCCTCAGATGGGTATTAGCTTTAAGGGGTTACGGGCTGCAGGCCGTGGGTTGAAGCATTTATGGGCGAGCAAGGTGCACAGGGGGTCCGTGTTCTCTTGCAAGACCGGCAGCTGCAGCTGGTTCTTCCCCGAACCGTTCGAAGGGGCTTGCTGCAGGGCACGAACATTCGTAACAGAGCCTCTCCTTAGATGACCACAGACATATTATACAACTACCGGCAGCTAGTAGAGTGTATAAGCTGAGCCACAGCATGAGCCCATCTTTGTCTGCATTGTCGTTCAGCAGCTCCCCATCAGGGTCCTCCCAACATGATCGAAACTTGTAGCCGAAGCGATACACACGTACAGTGTCATGTGCACATGCATATAACACACAGACCATACATGCAGTCCTCCACTTCCAGAGTGCCCTTCATCTCAGAGCTCTGGCCCTTCACTGTACGGTGGCGGTAAACCTCCCTCACTGGAATCCTCCACTCTTCTGCACCGTGCACTTCGTTGCGCCGCAGAAGATTTCGAGCCAGGGCCCACTGCCGGCTGTTGGATATCATAGACCTAGAGTCAGATCACCCACCCAGCATATGAAATCGTTCTCTACGTGTACATGCATGATGGAGACGAGTATCTCAGTCCAGTTTTCCTTCTCCAAGGAAACTTGTGTGTGCCATCCCCCCTCCAGCTCCTCCTCGTCCTCCTTCTTGTGGTAGCGCTTCAGCTCCACCTCAACTGCTGCAAAGGAGCCGTGCTCCTGCAACATCCGCCGGAGCTTCTCACCTTAGAAACACATGCACAGCTATCGCACACATCATACAAAACTGCTCGAAGCGTTCGGCAAGTGTATAAATGCATCTCGTGAACGATCCTTGGTATAGAGCTCCTGGGCAATCTTGCTAGCGGTGATTTGGCCTTTGCTGTTGGGCTGGAAGTATCGGCGCATCCTTGGGTGATCCATGTTGGCTCATGCACATACACACAAAGAAGCTAGCGAAGTAAACCCACACTAGTGAAGCTATGACTCCTCCAGTATGATCCATCCTCATATTGGTTGGTCGACTTCTTGGGTGGTCCGGTACTCTCGAAGAGCTTTCGGGCTGTGCGGTCACCTGTGCCTTTACCTTTTGCAGGTGGCTCGGCATCCTGTGGGATCTCCGGACAGTTGGAAGGAGGACTGGACTTGGGGCTCTTGCTGGACTTGGGGCTCTTGCTGGACTTGGGGCTCTTGTTGGACTTGGGGCTCTTGTGGGGTTTGGGGCTCTTGTCGGAGTTCGGGGCCTGGCTTGGGAGCACTTCTTCACTAGGGTCGTGCCGCATAGCCGGTACACTTTGGGGTGTCCTCTTGGCTGGCGGGCTGCTGGTAACTATTGTTGGTTGTGTCTCCAAAGCCTCAGGCTGCCTGTCATGTGGCCAGGCATTTTGTTCTGGAGGGCAACCTTAGCTGATGAAGGCTAATAATCGAGCGTGTGTTGGCCCGTTACACATATCAGCCTGGGCACTCAGATCTAAAGCACGGGGCTGCAGAGGGCTCTCACCCTTCGAGAGTGGCGACAGAGCCGCCTAGGCATGAAGCTCGACTCCGACTTTTATGTTAAAATAAAAAGCTAGCATGATCTACACTCTACACTGTAGATAAGGCACAGTAGTTGTCAACGAAGTCCCAGTGTTGGCGCGCTGGACAAGACGTTGATCAACAAGCTTTGCTTGCTGAAGACCAGGAACGAAATTGCCAGCAGCTTTCGATGTATGATAAGCAGCACCTGTTCACTACGACCCACGATTGTAGCTGCTAGCTAAAATATATGCATAGAGACTGGTATGTTGCAAACAAGCTACCTGACAAACTGGCAGGGCTCGCCGATGATGGTGAGGGCACAACACCACCCTCAGCTTGAAGCTCGTTGATGCGTGCCATCATGGCCTGGGATGGGCATACCCTCAAGGGTTACTTTAATTCTGTGTTGCTAGGAGCTCTAGTACTTCGGGCACCCGGGTTCTATGCTATGCAATGTATGACACACGACCCCTTGAGGCTAATACTGCTCAATGCACTCGATCAGCCTAGCTGCTGCAATCTGAGCTTGAAGAACATTGGGGTCCAAGGCCATGGCTGTTGACACTTGTTGGTCAGCAACTACTTGAAGCCCTGAAACGAAAGTGGGACAGCCTCGCAGGGTGTCCTGATCAGGCTGCATGATCCTCGAAAAATGCTTCCTGCAAGCAGCCACATATGGAACCATGCAGCAGCAATCTCATCTCACAGCTAGTAGCCTGGCCACGCAGCTCCAGTTCCCATGTAATGCTTTTGTAGCACTCTCACAGCCACAGATCCATAGTTAATTAGATTGAATTGTGCAGCCAAGATGAGGCATCTAAAGATAGATCATCCGATCCCGCTTGTTCCTCGGCTGTCGGGAGAGGTTTGTAGTGTTTGTGAAAAAGCAAAAAACCACTAATCGGGATTTGCGGGAGTTTGCGTCAGTTTGCGGCGGTTTTGCGTGCAATTTGCGGCGGTTTTGCGCTAAGAAGTGGTCGCGGTTTTTTGTGTTTAGTAGGATTCAGAACTAGCCGAGCAATTTTGGGATCGTAATTTCGCATACTGTTGGGGTTCTGGGGTCGTACTGTTCACTATCGGGGTCCCGGTTGCATACTGAACAGACTTGGGCTTATTAGCAGCTGTACTGCTCTATGTGCAGCCCAGCTTCAGCTTGGTCCCCTCAAAGAGCCGGTGGGCCCGCCTGAGCTCTCGATTCAGAGACTTAAATGAACCTCACCCCCCCTAGACAACACGAACCTATACTGGAATCTGCACATAATTACCCCGAGTCACAGCTCGAAGCTGCGATTTGAAATCCATCATCGTATCGTGCCATGAATCCGGGATGTTCAGGGAATGCGATTGAAGCATATACAAGAACACATCTGCTAGCCCTGCATCGGACCACACATCCCCCATCGGTAGCCTCTGGAAAAGCTCCCTGTCACTGAGTCCAGTGTCTATGGGTGCCTTTTGTCGCAAAGTCCTCCCAGGCTCGCGCCCGATGCATTGGTGCACATCGAAGATGTGCTTGGCGAACCCCTCGGGGTATGCCCTGGGCAAAGGCTCTCGAGCTGGATCTATAATTATATAGCTAGCTGCTAGCTTAATATAAGTAGCCAAATTGCAGCTAAGCTTCGAAGTTGATTTTAATGCATTGGTCCCACGGAACTTGTCTTGGCCGTCTCTGGTTCTTTTGCGGCCTTAGAGGATCTATCTAGCTACACACCATATGCTTTAGAGAAGGGCATCACTTCAGCAAAGGCACTTGTAGTCTGGACTCGTGTACGAGCAAGTCGCTCCTCTTTGGTCAGCACTGGGGTAGCCTTAGCTGTTGCAGCAAGATCATGACCCAAACGACAAGTAGCCCGCCCTGGTGCAGACTAGTCACCAAACCAGAAGCCAAACAATAGTTGTTGCACCAAGCAATCGACAGCTTCGGGCACTCAGCTCCGTAATGCATCATCCAGAACCTTTGTTTCCAAACCTGAGTTCAACATTATGCTGCACCCCGAGCCATGAACCACCAACTGCTCAAAGAACACCACAGACCCTGTGCTTGTATACAATTGCTTGCACGAAGAAGGGCCCAGCAGATATGGTTGCAGAACTTTTCGAATCGCCAATGCCGCGCTAGCACATGCTCTGAGGACGATGGTTGCTCCATCAAGAACAGTCCATGTACTGCTGTGCATAACATCAGAAGAAGCGTCAACCTTGGTTCTCAAAGCTCGTCGTAGTTGCTAGGTACATCTCCAAACATCGAAGCATTGCAGGTAAAGCACCGGCTCACAGCTTTGTTATTGTCCTGAACCCATTGAAGACTTTGGTTGCCTGCCGGGTTCACAACCGATCGCCAGGAAGTTCCTCTGGACATGATCGTCCATGACGAGCAGTCTGGTGCCAGGACAAGGAGTCCACCAGGGACTAGACATAGGAGGACTTGTGCAGCCAGCCTAAGTATTATTTTCTAAACTTACAGCATGAGAGTGAACTATCATAGTATCGTTAACCCTTACCCGAGGGTATATAAACCTGTATCACAGCCCATCCCCGAACTCAAGGAAGTGCTGTCTTCGTCCTTTACAAACCCAATAAACCGGCCGGCTCTACCTACCCGGGAAACCCTAAGCCGTAGAGCAAACCTTACCTTAAATCTATATATAATATAAAACACCAAATGTACGAATCACTAAGCACTCAACCTTGTAGGTCTACCCGTGAATTTTGTGACCCTAACCTGACCCTAAACTACACTTGATACCTAGCTGCATGTCGAGCTAGCAGTGCAGTTGCCTGGCTGATGTAAGGTGTAAACCAAGCAGCAGGAACCCAGCTGAAGAAAGGAAATCCATCGATGAACCATGGATGAAATCATATTCAACAGCTTTGTAGCCAGCATCCCGGAAGCATTTCGCAATCCTTCCCACACCAGAGAACAGCTCGACAACATGATAGGTTGAGTTCACATCGGTGGACCAAAGCAGCAAGAGTACCTTAATCAAGTAGGTTGGAGACACAACACCCTTTCTAAGATATACCAGAATCACAGGCTCTCACACCAGTAAAGTTGAGTTAAGTCACACAGGCGATGAATACCTGGGGCACGGCACGGCTTGGAGGTTGTTCGATCGGTCTACTGAACTACTTGTAGGGCTTACGGGAAGGCACCCGGGATCCCAGCAAATCGCACCACCGAGTGACCCAAATAACAAACAGCACTAACAGTGTACCACTCTAGATCCCCAGACTCCTGGACCTCTCGATTGTAAGCCTAGGCGCTTTGGGAGCTTGCACTTGAACCAGTGCCAAGATGATATTCTCTGGGACCATGCTTGCAACAAAAGTCTGTGGTCAGCAGCACGACTTCAAAACCAAAACCCTACGAACCTGATGAACACCCTTAGAGCTTGGGGGCTGTAGGCTTTGATTAGCTATTAATTATAATTTTTAAAATATAGTATCTATATACTTCTAGATACATGTATAGTTGTATTATGCACATATGTACAACTCTTAGATAACGAGGTTGCTTGAGCAGGGTTGGTGATGCAAGTCGTTGCCAGGATGCACCATACTATGGCCATGGTTGCACGGAACAAAGCAGGACTGATCGCACCAGTCAAATGATGCTACATCACGTGATGCATGCCTGGGGGATCCCTTGTAACTTGCCGGCCACACATCCAGACTCGATTCTAGCAGCAGCTTGTCCCAGAACTTGTTGACCTGCGACAGCGTGTGTGTTGTAGGCCAGCACATATGATACACTAGTGTACGGAGAAGGACAAATCTGCACACTCGAAGCGCTGTTTTCATCCTGCTTTGTGCGGTCGCCGGCATGAATCCCCACCGACTTCTAGGCATCACATGTCTCCCGAGTACCGATGATATGCACGTGTGACATATCAGCTCGAAATCACAAGTCCCTGCAAAGCTAGGCTGCAAGGTTTGGAACGACGATTCCCGAATGGTTGAGGGCAGACAATGTCAGGAGAATCGACTAGCCTAGGCCTAGCGAGCTTGTATAACATTAAAGCCTAAAGGATTAGGTGCATGGTCCATCCCGACAAAGTATAAACCCAACCATGGTGGATCAGCCATTCCGGCTGCATCCGTCGGGCCCCTGTAGCAATCTCTTTTGAGCATTCACTCCATGGCAGCATAAGCCTCAGAGTAGGGCTCACATCACATGGGACTTGGGTTGCTTCGGACTAGCCATGCATGTATGTTGTTATATTTGCATGTACATGCACATACATACACATGCTAAGTTAAGCTAAGCAGCTGCACGGGCGAGAGCCTTCATCTCAGCCTCACTCTTGCCTTCAGCACGAGCCTGCTTGAGTGCCCTATGGTAAGCACAGGACTTGCGGCTCACGCGTGCTTTGTACTCGGCTTCAAGTGTGCACGGTGCTCTGTAGCTTGGATCGCGAGACTTTGCTTTCGCTTCGGATTTGGCTTTCGCCTTGGCTGCTGTTTTCTTCGTTGGCTTGGCTTTTGGGCGGGGGGCTTCGGCTGCGTCCGGGCAGACTGTGGCAACAGGCTTCTTGGAAGACTTGCCACCACGCGTGGCAGCCGATGGGCTGGAATCCTCGGACACGTATCGACCAGCCTTCTTCAAGATTGACCTGCGAGCACTCTTGGGGGCCGAAGGGCTGGAGCGGGTCCTCTTGGTAGGCTTCTTCGAAGATGCGCTTGGGAGGGAGTCAGTGCCTGCAGGATCGGAAGCAGGCTTCTTGGAGGGCTTCCGGGCCCGCTTGCAAGGTTTGGGGGGTTCGGCATCTGCATCGGCTGACCGCTTGGCCCTCGACTTTCGCTTGCCTTTGCCCTTGCAAGGCTTCCTGCCCCTGGACAGAGACTTTTGATCTTCAGGGGATAAGAACTCAGTGAACCCAGGCTTCCATGCCGGGGGCCGGCCAAACGTTTTCGCAATCTCCTCCTCGGGACTGCCAGAGGCCTCGGCAGGCTCAGCCTTTTCGGCAGCAACTCCATCTTCATCACCAGCATCACAGATAGGAGCTCGCTCTTCACCGTCACTCGTACCCCGAATGGAAAGCGACACTGAGGCAACCTCTGCCTGCTCAACCAACGAGGCCTCCTCCTCATCACTTGTCGCCTCACCTTCCTCAAATTGTAAGGAATAGTTTTCTGTTGCACGGTCATCCTCCGAATCGTCATCGAACTCAGCCAAAGCCCGTGCAATCTCCTCATCACTGCCAAAGACTCTTGGTGCAGCAGCAGTCTTACTGCGCACAGGCGTTGGGACCGGAGGCTGCATGATCGGCTCCTCGGCCTTCAGCTCCGCCTGATCTGGGACCTTGCCCTCACCCTGATCTCTAGCACGTTTAGCTGCCCGCTTCTCTTCCATGTTTTTTGCAAACAGACGCTTCAATGACAGTGCTGCACTCACCGGCTTTGCAGCTGGCACTGGCTCTGGCATTGGATTTGCAGGCACTGGCTCTGGCATCGGAATTGCGGGCACTGGCTCCGGCATCGGAACTGCCACTGGCGGGGACCTAAAGGGCCCACATGGCCTCTCCGCTAGCACCTCAATTTCCTCAATGACTGTACCTCTATGAATACCTCTGGGTTTGGGTGGCACAGTTGCCTCGACCCGCTCTGTGGCATCTGTGCTCGATCGATCAGAAACTCCTGTGGCTGCCAGCACAGCCTCGATCATGCATGTGTACATGAGTACGTATCTATAATATATACATGTATGCAGCTAGCACATACGCGTGCACAAACACAACCAAAGCTAATTCACCGCCGTGCGGCTGAAGGAAAGCCAGCCACAACGGCGTCGAGGTCCACGGGCTGGGTGTCGACGTTGTCAAGGCCTCCAGTGGCGGGGGGGAGAGGGGATTACGAGTCTAAAGTCTGCTACATGCATACACTGCACTAGCTGCTTCATGTACGATACAAGTTGAGTTGAGTAACATCCAGGATGAGGGCAAGCACTTTGAGCTTCTTGAAGTTCCTTGAGCTTTTTCTTCAACTCGAGTAGCTCTGTCAACTTCTGCAGCTGATCGATGAGCTGTTGCTGTTGAGCTACCTGAGTTCTGATCGAAGTGTGCTAGCACTAATATAATCATTGCAGAACTCGGATCTCGAGACATATAAGTGCCCTAGCTACCGGGTCCCGAGATATCACCGTCTTGTTGGGAGTCGTCTTCACCACCGGATTGCTGCCTGCAGCAACGGATCAGTATAACGATCATGCTAGCTGGTATTCGCATGATTAATATGATCAACCGGCTATGCACGAGCTGGCCTGCGGAAGATGCCACCATGCTGACAGGGCTCATCTCGTAAGTGGGGCTTGACTCAGCAGGGCTCGGCTCCACAGCAGGGCTCATCTTGGGGTGTGTGCCGGCAGCAGCACTGGTCTCCACAGCAGGGCTCATCTTGGGAGGTGTGTCAACAGCAGCACTACCGTTGGTCTCCACAGCAGGGCTCATCTTGGGGTGTGTGTCAGCAGCAGCGGTCTCCACAGCAGGGCTCATCTTGGGGTGTCTGTTGACAGCAGCACTTGTGGTCTCCACAGCAGGGCTCATCTTGGGGTGTGTGTCGACAGCAGCACTGTTGGTCTCCACAGCAGGGCTCATCTTGGGGTGTGTGTCGGCAGCAGCAGGGGTCTCCACAGCAGGGTTCAACTTGGGGTGTGTGTCGACAGCAAGCAGCATTGTTGGTCTCCACAGCAGGGCTCATCTTTGGGTGTGTGTCGGCAGCAGCAGTGGTCTCCACAGCAGGGCTCTTAGGGACAACAGCACTCGTCGAGATGGCCCCTGGAGGAACCACCGAAGCAGGAGCTCTGCTTGAACTCTCCTGTACAAATCTGAATCCCTTTGCAAGCCGAGCTAAGCGTGAACGGAAACAGGGAAATCTCCTCTGCAGGCGCTCGAACTTCGCGATCACCAGGAAGGTCGAGATCTGGGATACCTAAGCAGTGGGCTGGGATATCTCGGGGTTCCAGGGTTTAAGCTTAAGGTTGTAAAGTTTGAAGGAAAGTATAATCTAGAGTCTCATTTACACCATGCTATATGGCAGCCCAAGCACTACTTCCAGCAAGCCCCGCGTCAACATCTTCATCATCGCTGAGTTCTTCAGACTCTTCATGTTCCGAACATCCCTCATCCTCTGAACTCGCACGTGTACTGGTGCCATCATCAGCTTCAGCATTCGGAGTGATAGTCAAGCCAACACTTTCCATTAGCCTGACAATGGCAGCCTCCCGTGGCGTGTGCCCTCGCCGGACAATGAGGTTAAGCATAGAGATCATGCGACGGAAGGCCCATCCCTGTGTATACACATGTGCAGCAGGAATCGACAGCTGCATCAAATCGAAAAACGCTTTGATATGCAGCATACACGTCTGCACACTCGGTCGCATACCCAGGTGTTGCAAAGCAGGTTTGAGAACCGCCTCATTCTGCACGATGCTCTCCCTTGTAGTCCCGGTCCCAGAAACTTGAACCTAAGCGAACATGCGAAGTGTTTGGGTGGGTATATTTGATGGCTGCAGCTAGAGCTTCCAAGTAACAAGCACCAGCTTCTGAGCTAGGCGTCGAAGCTCCGGGAGGGATTCCCAATCTTCAGCCAAACGAGTCGACATGGCCAAATCGAAGCCACCAAATCCTAAAAGGAGTAATGCTCAACCCTCGAGCCCAGAATCCCAGATCGAACAAGAAACACATTTGTGCATGCGCACATACATGTTTCAAGCCACAAGCAATCTCACATATCTGCCACAATAATCCCTGCACGGGCACGGGCGCACCTTCCGGAGGCACTGCTCTTCTCGCCATCGACGAGATCCGATGATGAATGGCATGGTGGTGATTGCTGATGATCTTAATATATGCCCATGCATGTGATCCCTCTAGGCATCTGTGTGGGGTTCTTGTGCGTACAAGACAAATGCAGGTTTACTTTATGTGTGCACCCATGGTGATACCCACCTACATATTATACATCGTACATATGTCTAACTAGTACCACGATGGTTCCCAATTGTAGCTGGATTCAAGTAGCATATAGTTGCTATTAGTAGCAGCAGCCATAGCCATAGTGGGAGATGGCAGGGGGAGCAGCAGGACCCTTGGCAGTTGTAGTCGTTCTCATCTTGGTGGTGATAGCTTATCCGATAGAAGCATATAGAAGCACGAGTAAGAGACATCATAGTATCAGTAGGTGGGTGATTACGAGCTGGCTAACACATACACATGCTTCTCCTCAATCTTTCTAGGTCTAGCATCTGAAATGCTTGCATATCTCGAGGCGAGCAAGCAAATGGGCGATCTTGAAGCACCCCAGTCGGGCCTGCAGATGCAAGCCCTGAAACACAAAGAATGTATACGAAACCTATGAAACTAGTTTTCTTGCACGAACCCAGATTAACTTGTCGAACACACAGAGAACTAGGCAACAACACAAACGGCCAAGAATAAATCACCGAAGGAAGTTCCAGGTAGGGTTTAGGGTACGGTTTAGGGTTTAGGGTTTAGGGTGGATTCTGCCATTGCTTTGCACAAGCCCTGGACAGGGTTCTCTACGTTTGCTTTCTGCTTGCTCACTTTCTTTACTGGGTTTAGGGTTTAGGGTTCAGGGCTTAGGCTTCAGGGTTCAGGGGTTCGGGGTTCAGGGTTTAGGGCTTTAGGGGTTTAGGGCTTGGGGGTTTAGAGCTTTGAGTTAGGGGTTTAGGGTTCAGGGTTTAAGGTTTAGGGGCTTAGAGTAGGGTTCAGGGTTCAGTCTCTTAATGGTCTTCTGAGGTACTGGTTGAGCCGAGTGGCATGTGGCCGATGATGTCAAAGGCAACGTTGCCCTTCACATGCACATAGCTCGTGGCGTGGATGGTCAGAGCCTCGATAAAAACAGTCTCCGCCCGCCCCCATGCCCTGTGAAACAAAAACCGAGGCCAAATTGCCCACAACAAGGATACATGGCAACTTTCTGACATGATATCGGCACTAAATCCTAAACCCTAAGCCCCAAACCCTAAACCCCAAACCCTAAACCCCAAACCCTAAACTCCAAACCCTAAACCCTAAACTAAGCACGGGAAGCCAAAGGCCTTGAGGCCTTGAGTTGCCATCTCTCGTGCCCCCGGGTGTAGGTGTTTAGGGTTTAGGGTTGGAGTTTAGGGGTGTAGCGGGTTCAGGGTTTGAGGGTGTAGAGTTTTGGGGTCTAGGGTTTTAGGGTTCAGGGTTTAGGGGTTCTGGGTTTAGGGACAACATGAGACAACTATATGCCTGCCAAGGACTTTAATCCAGCACTAGGATGCTTTCATTAAGGATTTGGGCTTGAGGGGCTTTGTGTGTATGCTAAAGGCAAGGGGCCTTAACAATCGGAAAGCGGGTGCTGGCGTTGTATGTGCATACAGGGGCCACATGGTACGGAAATAGTGTTACTAATTATACTCAGGCTCCTATGTCATACCAAAGGCATGAACCTAATCAAGGGGCCCAAAGTAATCGCTCTAAAGGATTTGTGTTTTAGGAAAGCAAAATATACCTACAAGCCTCAAGCCCTGACACCCAAATTTCCGGGGAAGCAGCACGCTGGAAGCTGTGGTGGATGGAGTTGTAGCGAGCATAGCAGGACGAACCGTAGTCCTGCACAAAGTCGCTGGAAGATGTGCAATATCGGGGCATAAATAAATAGAATAGGGTTTTGAGGGTACATTCTACTTTTCTTACAATGAGGTAACCCCCCCCACCAAAAAAAAAATAGTACAGGTAATTATATTTAGGCCCCCAAAATATATAAAGCGGCATCATAACTGTCCGGGATGGACCGGCTGAAGGTTCACGGTTGAAGGTCGCGGCTAAGGGTGGGGGTATATGATCCCTAAGGGTCCATGTGCCCAAATAGTACATACCTTGGCCTTAGGTAGTCCCAGCTAGGTACTTCGGGGCCAACGTATATACTATTTGGGCACACGGACCCTTAAGGTATCGCTGCTGGTTGTTCCGATGTTGTTGTTCACTGGCGAGGTGTCGGCAAGAAGCAATCTCAAATGCATAGCTTAGGTACGAGCAATCAAGGTTTCACGCTCAAGGGCTTAGGCTAGGTTTCAGGTGCTGTGGTAGTGTTAGATTTGGGATGTCAGTTCTCTTGTGTGCTGTTGTGGTTGACGTTGCGGTTGCGGTTGTGATGGTTGTGACGACTGTGATTGTTGTGATTGATGTGGTGGTTGCGGTGTGTGGTGGTGGCAGTGGTTGCGATGGTTGCGGTGGCTGCAGCTACTGTGCTTGCTATGTTGTTGTTGTTGTTGTCGTTGTCGTTGTTGTTGTTGTTGTTGCTGCTGCTACTGCTGTCGTCGTGCTGTTGTCGCTGTTACTATTTCTGCTGTTGCTGTTGTTACTGCTGCTGCTGCTGCTGCTGCTGCTGGGGGTGGTCATGGTGGCGTGCTTTTCTGGGTACGTATAGATTTTGGGGCGGGGCAGTTCGAAGTGTTTGCCTCAGAGTCTTCGAAACCCTTGCTCCTGGATGATGTGGAAGTGAATCGGATACCTCTTCGGCATGCCACCGTACAGACGGGAGGCGGGGGGGAGCAGCATTTTGGCCCTAAACCCCTTGCGAAAAAAAACAAAAGAGAACTTATCTAGAAGAACGCCATAGGATGCTTAACCAAACCGCATGGAACCCTTATGTGGGTTTAGGGTTTAGGGGCTTAGGGCTTAGGGGTTTGGGGTTTAAGGTTTGTATCATCTGAACCAAGTTTTCTCGGACCCCTAAAGCCCAAAGCATCGATCTTCCTACCCTCCGCGCCCCGCTGCCTGTACAATGGGTTCGTGATACACACTTATGACTGTGCAGCTGTGTTTACATGCTACTTTACGCGTGTATAGGTACACATATGAATATGAATATGAATATGAATAAGAATATGCATATGTATATGTATATGTATGTATAAACGATTATGAACTCATTGAGGGTTTAGGGTCTAGGGTCCTAGTGCTGAGGATATGAACACATTTATTCATCTGTACATTCGTTGTTACTGCTATAGGCGCAGGCACGGTCTCTCTCTCTCTCTCTCTGTACATCTTTCTCTTTGTTAAGGAGGGGTGGTCAGTTTTTGTTTTGCACCTGTTCGGGCTGAGGGATTAGAGTCTTGGGCTAAGGAGCAAACACTTGAAGTAGAAGTTCCAAATATGGTCTCCGAATCGCCAGGAAACTCTGCTTGCGTATTAACATATTTACCGAATCATTGTATAGGGTTCGAGGTGTTGGATTTAGGCCCCTAAACCTACGGACCTAGTATCGTAACACCCTTCGCTCGAAATGTCAACAACACGCTGTTGGGCTTGCGGCTCCTGTTGTCGCAGTATCCCCAACGCTAAACCCTAAACCCTCCGTCCTGCATCCGGAATCCGTAGCAACTAGCAAAACCCTGAATCGCAGTGCCGCTGTTGGTTACCTCACTTTCATCACAGGACCCTAAGCAATAACATAGGATACGTGCCCGACAAGATTGGCAGTTTGTTCGGCTGCTCTAAACCCTCTAGGCCCCATGACCTGCCCTACTGCAAACACTGAAGGCCTACGCCTAGATCTCAAATCCGAGGCCTCGAACCTGCATCCTAAAGCCTCAAGCCGTTTAGACCCTAAACCCTCAATCACTACCGTAGTACCTAAGTTCCCTAAACTTCTAGCACCATCACCCACACCTTCTTAAGAGGCTCAAAATACGTAAAGAGCAGGGCTCTTGGCCCCAAGTACTTTGCTATACTCCGACTGGCATTTTTTGGTACCTAAAACGGATCGCCTTTAAGCCCTCGTAGGCCACCTCAACCCCATGTTCTACAAACCCTATAAGCCTCTCGTACTAAACCCTAATGCAGGGGCCTAGCCGATTAGAATAGGGTTTTGGGCCCATCTCTAGTCTAATTACAATACGGAACCATAAGGAATAATGTTGGTAAATACTTAGGCTTCTACATTACACGCCTTCTTACTTTTCCAATAAGCCAGGGACATAAAAGGTTAAACTTTCAGATTGCTACTAAATAGTAAGAACCCAGAAAGTCTAGAGGTTGGGTATTGGAGGACTAAGCCACACGTAAACCCTACACCCTAAACCCCTAAACCCTAAACCCGAAACCCTAAACCCTAAACCCCAAACCCCAACTTCAAGACAGAAGGAGGGTATCCGAGCCTAGAAAGCTCACCGGTCTGTCCCATTCGATAGAACCTGTGAATCTCTCGGGTGCCGGATTTCATGCTTGGGGGTTTAGGGATTTAAGGGTTTAAGGGTTGAGGGGTTTAGGGGTTGAGCTGTGTAGGGGTTCAAGGATTTAAGGGTTTAGGGATTTAGGCCCTAAGCCCTAAACCCTAAACCCTAAACCGTTGAGGGGCTTGGGGGTGTAAGGGTTTTTTGTTGGGAGCTCCTACTTGGCAACTGCACTGCCAAGCGCAGGCAGCCTCTTTGGCCTCGAGGCCGGGGGGCTTAGGGGGCTTAGGGCGTCGGGTTTAGGGTTTTAGGGCTTTAGGGTTTTAGGGTGTTAGGGTGTTAGGGGTTTAGGGTTTAGGGCTTTAGGGGTTTAGGGTCTTAGGGGCTTAGTGTTTAGGGTTAAGGGCTTAGGGTTTAGGGGGGCTTAAGGGTTTAGGGCGTCGGGTTTACCCATAGGCCCCCAAGTAGTTCCTTTTTGTGGTTTATATTTAGAATCCTATAAGGTAATCCCAAAAAGGAACTACTTAGGGGCCTATGGGTAGGGTACAATCCAATCCTTCTTGCGGC